>CAJVPP010001909.1:0-17249 GCA_910592005.1 Funneliformis mosseae
AGCATTTGTGGTTGATGAGTTATAGCCGTTCAAAGGTAACCAATCACACTTGCGTTTCTTTTGGTAGCCACTGTATTCATTATATTCAAGCAAAACTATTTTATGTAGCTTATATTTATGCAATTAATCTTTAAGTATGATTAACATTGGTTATAAAAATTGAGGTGATATAATTTCTTCAATATATTCTACAATTTTTTTGGTTAAGTCTTCCAAATTTCCTATTACTGCTGATGATAGTTTTGATGGTAGTAGTTATATTGCTATTACTACTACTATTAATTCTACAATTCTTTTTTCTAAATCCTTAATCTTAAAACTAAAATTTTTTAAATTCTTCAAAATGTTCAAGTTGACAACTCTATCAATATCATTTAGTATTAGTAAAATAAGATCTGCTTTATTTCTAATATAATTATTTATTGATGCTGATTTATAATTTTAAAAATATTTGTCAGATAAATCTCATGTATCTTCTTGTGTAAATAAATTTTTATGCAACCTTTTTGATTCTTTAATCAAATTTTTAGACAAGGTATTCTAATTATTAAAGATGTTAAGTATTAGTTAAATATAATTTATCGCTTGATATTATATCATAAAATATTTTCAAAAATCTATTATATTTTTGAATAATAATGCTTAACTATAAATAATTTGGACTTTACATTATATTTTCTATACTGAGAAAACATAGAATACAAAGCTTTATGTATTTTTCCATAAATAAATCATTTTAAAAAATAAAAATAAAAAATAAAAAAAATCTATTATGTTTTTGAATAATAATGCTTGACTATAAATTATTTAAACTTCACATTATATTCTTTATACTAAGAAAACATAGAATACAAAGCTTTATGTATTTTCTTATAAATAGATCATTTTAAAAATAAAAAAAAAATATATATCCTGAAAGTTTGATTAGAGATTCTTATCACTTTCTTATTTACTTGCTCCTCCCTTATTATTTTTTGAAATTACTGCTTAAGATGCTTAACTTAAACAATTCATAATTTATTTGAATTTATTTAAAAAAAATAAAAAAGAATAAAATATCATTTAAAAAATAACTTTTAACAAAATTAAGCAGTCAACAAAAAAAAAATAAATTAAAGAATATAAAAAAATAAAATAATAATTATTGCAATATTTAAATTTAAAAAAAAAGATTATTATTAAAAAAGATGTAATAGAAAATCAGGTTCCTGTTTGGGTAATTAGAAATTTTTTAAACTAAAAAGGTTTAAAATATGATGATTAGAAAATTACTGATTAAAATCCAATTTTATCCTTAATTTAACCTGATATTTTTCTAATATTTTCATTATTTTTCATTGTTTAACTCTAATTAATGTTGATCTTAACCTGATCAAAATTTTGATCGTTTTCTAAAAAAATTTAATAAGAAATTTTTATTATATTGAATTAGAAATTTACATTGAGTTAGAAATTTGAATTTTTCATAAATTAAATTTCAAATAAATAATATTAACAATAAATGCTAATGTGTTATAAATTTAAATTTCAAATAAATAATATTGATAATAAATTCTGATATGTTAGAATTTGAATTTTTTTGTAAATTAAATTTCAAATGAATAATATTGACAATAAATACTGATGTGTTAGAAATTTAAATTTTTTGTAAATTAAATTTCAAATGAATAATATTGATAATAAATGCTGACGTGTTAGAAATTTTAATTTTTAAATGAATAATATTGACAATATATGTTGATATATTAGAAATTTAATGCTTTTACATGTAATTATAATTCAAGTATATAAAAGAAATTTTTGTTTTTTGTTTTTTTATTTTTTTTTTTAACAAAACTTATTTTCATTTTACAATATGTCTTTATCAACTTCTACTTTTGCTTCTACTTCTACTTAACCATCACAAGTTAAGTAATCAAAAGAAGCTACAGATGTTCTCATATAAAAGCAAAGAGAATGAAATGCTGTAAATATTTTAATATAAATTATTTTAATATATTATATCAATTATTTTTTAATTTGTAAAATTATTTTAGGATTATTATAAGTCTTGGAGAAATTCCAAGAAGCAATTTTAGGTTGAATTAGCCTAAAAAGTTAATGAAATTGCTAATAGTAATTTTTTTGACAATAATGCTAGAGAAAATTTTCTTCTTTAGTTGTTGAATATGACGTAAGTAAAATGATAAAAATGCTAATAAAGCAAAAAATACATTATATATAAATATTTTCTTTTTTTTTATTTAGAACTTAAAGTTATTAAAATTGAGAGATACTAAAAGAAAAAAGGACAAACTAACTCTTGAATATTTATATTTAATACGCATTTTTAGGATTTTCTCATAATATAAAGAATTTTATATTTATATTTTATATAAAATTTTTAATTTTTACAATATATTTTTAAAATATTTATATATATATATTTTAGATAATGAATACGATGTTGAATCTAAAATAAATAAAAAGGTTCGTGACTAAAGAGATTCTAAAAGGAATATAATAATATATTTATTATTAAAGTTTAATTATATTTTTTTTTGTTTTGCTAATTTTTTTTCTTTTATAGAAAAAGGAAAGAAGTGAAAAGCTTCTAATGAAAGAGATAGTAGAGATAGTAAATAGATACTTTCTTTAAAAAAGTTGATATTTTGACAAATTTATACTTAGTAATAACTTTATTTTCTTTTTAGAAAAGCGATCTACTCTAAATTGTAAATACAAATGTTTTTTAAAGTTTTGATTTTTTTGATAAATTTATGCTTAATAATTAATAATTTTCTTTTCTTTTTAACTTAAATATCTGAACTATCAGTTCAAATTGGTAAATACAATATTTTCTAAAGTTTTGAATTTTTTGACAAATTTATCCTTAGTAATAACTTTATTTTCTTTTTAGAGAAGCAATCTGCTCCAAATTGTAAATACAAATATTTTTTAAAGTTTTGATTTTTTTGATAAATTTATGCTTAATAATTAATAATTTTCTTTTCTTTTTAGCTTAAGTATCTAAACCATCAATTCAAATTGGTAAATACAATATTTTCTAAAGTTTTGAATTTTTGATAAATTTATGCTTAGTAATAACTTTATTTTCTTTTTAGAAAAACGATCTACTCCAAATTGTAAATACAAATGTTTTTTAAAGTTTTGATTTTTTTGATAAATTTATGTTTAATAATTAATAATTTTCTTTTTTTTTTAGCTTAAGTGTCTGAACTATCAGCTCAAATTAGTAAATACAATATTTTCTAAAGTTTTGAATTTTTTGACAAATTTATCCTTAGTAATAACTTTATTTCTTTTTAGCAGTAGCTGTAGTTGATCTATCAGCTCAAAATGATAAATACAAACTTTTCTTTCTTTAAAAGTTTTAACGTTTTGATAAATTTATCCTTAGTAATAACTTTATTTCTTTTTAGCAGCAGCAATAGTTGAACCATTAGTTCAAAGTAGTAAATATAAACTTTTTTAAAAGTTTTAACATTTTGACAAATTTATACTTAATAATAATTGTATTTTCTTTTTGACAGCAGAAGTTTGGAAGATTGTAAAATACAAATTTTCTTTAATAACTCTTTATATTTTTAATAATTTATTTTGATAAATTTATGTTTACTAATTATTCTATTCTCTTTTTATCAGAATTTTTTTTATTTTTTTTATTTTTTTTTATATTATTTTTTTCTTTTTTTTTTGCTTTTTTTTTATTCTCAATATACATTTTTTTAAAATTATTTTTCTTTTTTGTCTTGGAAAACAGGATTCTAAACATTTTAAATTCACATATTTATTTTAAGTAGTGAGATCTAGTATATATCAAATATTAGCTAGAGATTTAAATTTTTTTTTAGGCTATTAAAGTACTAATATTCTCGTTATACAGCTTAAATATTATTTATAATAATAGTAGTAAATAAGTACCAATTTTATAAATTATAACAAACCCATTAATTCTTTTGTTTTTAGTATAAAAAAATATTAATTTATTAAAAAAACATAGAATTTTTTTGATAAAAGTATATTAATTTTGTTATAAAATCTTATAATTTTCAATGTAATAAATATAATGTTTTTTTATTATTTTATATTTTATCTTGAGTAACCAGTTTGTATCAAATATTAGTTGAAGACTTAAATTTTTCTCATTGTGCTTATATGAGTACTATTTATAATAATAGTAGCAAGCACCTATTAAATTTTCTGATGTAGAAATATCTTAAAAAAATTAAGAAGTTATTTGACAAACATAATTTTATAGATATATGTGATATAAATTAATATATTACTGCTTGTATGACAAATAATTTCTCATATAAAAGCCACAAATTTTTTTTAAGCAGAATAAAGTTTATTAATATGTTTCTGTAATTAATAAAAATTTTGAGTAATAAAGTAATGAAATGAAAGTGAAATAAAATCCAAATCTGCATAATCCTTAATGTCATTATAAATTATGCCCTTATTCTCAAATAGAAACTTTTATTGTTAACATAAATTACATATTCTTCTGCTTAGCCTCAATATCTTAAGAAAATGTAATCATAAGACATATAAAAGAGAAGTATAACGAAAATTAGGATATTTATCACTTTATAATCATTTATTTTATTTATATGATATACTATTAACATTTTATTATATCTTCTTCTGAAATATTCAACAAAATTCTTAATTTTTTGCATAATTCACCTTCAGATTATATTATAGTATTTTCTGTTATTTTTCAACTAATAGAATATGACATGTAGTATTTAAAAGAAGAACTGAGAGAAATAATTCATAATGTGATTAATAAGGTGAAAAACCTTGAACAATAAAATTCAGATAAATATCTGAAAATTATTAATATTTTTTTAAAGGTTTGTAATTATTATTTTATTAAATTTATATTCTCAAATGATAATTACGCTGTAAGATATTCTATAGTCAAACTAAGCGAGTACTCATAGTCATGTGGATACAGGTTTAAATCAATTACATTAATTCCTTAGACATATAGGTAGAACTTAGTTCTAATTTACAAAGAAAAATATACTATTCATATGCATTGTCAATTGTATGCAGGCTACATATGATTGATAATTTATATGAAATATTTAGATAGAGTACGCATATATTTCTAATATCAAAATTTTTAATATAAATACTAATATAAGATTTCTGCGTTAGTTTGATGATATATATGAGGTATAAGCAGTCTTTAAAGTATTCAAGAATTAAAATAAGAATCGCTTTTTAGGAATAAAATAAAAACAAACTTGTACAAATTGAAAACTAATCTTGAAAAAAGCAATGCTTCATATGCTTTTCATTTTCATAAATATTTAAAGAAAAAAGGTACTTCTGAATTATCATGAAATATTTCAATTGCTAGTCAAGTAATATGTGCTGATTCAGCAATAGTAAGAACTTTAAAAGTTGAAGAATATAATATTTTTATGGTGAATAATTAACAAATATATCTTATTTAGTTATAAAATACTTTTAGCAAACTGGTATTATATTAATTGATCTCATAGGAACCTTTAAAACATATAAAAATAATTACTCTAATCCTCGTAAGAAACATGTATAAAATCTTTATTTTAAATTTTGAAGATAGCATTACAAATGTTCTAATAAATAGATTTATACATAATAAAAGTAAGAATCTGATAAAAACTAGTAAAAGTTACATTAAATATACTTGATATTTTGTAAGTATTTTACAACAAAGCTTATAGTATAATACAATATTTCAATATTTATATTATTAATTTTTTTAAATAAAAATTTTATTTAATGATATTTTTTATAAAAGAGATATTTGAAAAAATCCCACTTTTAAAACAAAACTTATTAAGTCACAAAGTAAAAAGACATATATAGTTAATATAATAGTTCTATTAATTAAAGCATTATTAAAAGATCTTCTGATTAGAAAATCTGGTTATATTTCTACATTTGAATGTCAAAGTATGACTAGTAAAGATTGAAAAGGAGTTAGAAAACGTTTAAATATTATGTTTATTACTGGTTTATATAATAAAACATGAATTAATTTATAGTGAAAGTTTTCACATTATTTGTAATAGACAAAAAAAGAAAGATAATCAGGTAAAAACTTGGAGAGAGATGAATGATGAAATGTATTAGGCTCACAAAGGATGTAAATTAGAAAATGATAATTTTAGTATTATTGGAATCCAAGTTGCTAAAAATGAGATATATCTAAATATCCTAATTCAAAATATAGATGAGATATATATTAATGCTCTAAATAGTTCAGATTAATCTAAAAATTTTTGATTTAGATTAACTTCAATTCAGTTTCAGATTGCAAAAAATTCAATCTGAAAATTTCAGATTAATCTGAAATTTCAGATCATTTAGAATGATTAAATTTATTGTTCTTTTAGAATGATAATTTAATCATTTCAATTAAACAATTCTTTTATCATTCGTTTGGAATGATAATTTCATTATTTCAATCAAACAATCCTTTTATCATTCTTTTGGAATAATAATTTAATTGTTTTAATCAAACGATTTTCTTATCATTCATTTGAAATGATAACTTCAATTGTTTTAAATGAATAATTCTTTTATCATTTATTTGGAATAATAATTTAATCATTCTAATCGAATGATTCTTTTATTGTTCATTTAGAATAATAATTTAATCATTCTAATTGAACAATCCTCTTATCATTCTTTTAGAATGATAACTTTAATTATTCTAAATGAATGATTCTTTTATCGTTTATTTAAAACAATAATTTAATTATTCCAAATGAATGATTCTTTTATCATTCATTTAAAACAATAATTTAATTATTTCAATTGAATGATCCTTTTATTATTCTTTTAAAATGATAATTTAATCATTTCAATCAAATGATTTTCTTATTGTTCGTTTAAAATGATAACTTTAATCATTTGATTAGAATAATTAAAGTTATCATTCAATTGGAATAATTAAATTATCAATCTAAAAGAATGATAAATTTAATTGTTCTAAATGATCCAAAATTTCAGATTAATCTGAAATTTTCGATTCAGTTCAGATTTTTACCAGTTTACAGTTCAGTTTAATTTTGGATTAGCATTTTTAAGATTTATAATCTGAACTGAACTGAACTAAACTGAAATTTTCAGTTCAGTTTTAGATTGGCTTATAATCCAGACCAAACTGAACTATTCAGAGCATTATATATTATCTCTACAATTTACAAACTATTGAAATTCTAATTCAACCAAATGATAAGGAAATTATATTTAATTTTGTTGAAACATTATTGACAATAAGGATTTATTAATAGTAAATCTTATTTATATTTTATTTTACTTGTTAAAAATTAATATATTTTTATAATTACAGAATATATTGCATATCAATCTATTATTATTATATTATGTTTCTCAAATTAGTTTAGATAATAATACAGAAAATAGTTCTACAGTATCTTCTTTAAAACCATCATTACCACCAAAAATGAAAAAAAGAAAGTCTAGAAACTAATATTTACTTTTTTAATACTACTTAATAAATTTGACTCTGTATTTAATTTTCAATCTATTTTTGATATATAAAATCTTCTAATGTATGCAAATATTTTATCAAAGTGTAGATTTAAAATATAAGAAAAGAAAATATTCAAGGATTAATACTTTAACTAGTATGATATTACATTATGAATCTTAAATATTACAATTAGTAAATAATATGAAGTACTATGCTAAACATAAATATTAGTAATCTTATTCTGTAAAATTTATATAAATTTACAAATCTTAATACTTTGCATTAAAAATATTCCTGATGTATTTTACATTTATTTTGAATAAAAAGCTCAATTTATATCAAATATCAGAAAAAGACTTAAATTTTTTTTTGTAATGCATAATAAATTTATTAATTCTTTTATTTTTAGTATAAATCAATCAAAAAAATATTAATTTTTAAAAAATGTATTATTTTATTATAAAAACCTTATAATTTTTTAATGTAATAAAATATAATTTTTTTTTTATTATTTTTATATATTATTAATTAATAATTCCTTATACATCATTTTTTATAAAAAAAATGCTAAAAAAAAATCCTTATAAAATATAAGGAAATGTGTTACAGAATTTCAAAAAATGTATACAAAACTTATTTATAATAATGAAAAAACGTATGTAAATTTTTTATAGGATTTTTTTCATATCTGTAATATAAAACAAGTGCTGAAATATGTTCACAGATTTTTCTTGTAGTTAGAATATTGCACGAGACAAGAACTAGAGTTGCACAATTATATCTTTCTTTCTTATACTCATATATATGATCTAGAGTCACTTAACCCTAAGTGACTCAAGATCATTAACAATTAGTGCCAAATAGTGATTAATTCTATGTAAGCTAACTTTATTTGGCTCAGAATTAGTAGATTTTCATGTTTAAATCACAAATCACGAGGCAAGTTACAAATTGCAGCATAGATGACACCAGTGCTATAAATGGTTCTGTCATATAGTTAGAACTAATCAAGGTTTAGCATTAGTCCAAAATGCAAATCGGCCACTTCATTTTAGAAAAAGTTTGGCAATTCTTCGTTACTTGTTTCTTTGAAATTTTTCTATATTTAGCTATCATATATATCGGTTAAAATATCAAAATTTGACCGATTTTCTCAATGTTTAAGAAAACTTTCAAATTCTGGTCAACAATATAAGTAGCTAACTGTTGGCAAATCCTAATGAATAAATATATTAGTTTAGGTTGATTAGTTATTCAACTATCTAATAATTTCATTTATTGAGATAATAGTGTTTGACATAAACGCGTTTTCTGACTTATTGAATTTGAATATTCAACATGTTGACACTTCATAATTGCTAAAATTTTAGCCTACTGAAAATTTATCACTTCTTTTTCTGATATAGTTTGTGGCACTTCGAATATACCACAAAACTATAAAATTGATCTTTAGATCAAGTTTCTTTTTTACCAAATAAAGTGAATAAAAAAAACTATCAAAGTCATCACTACCAATTTCTTCTAATACTATTTTCATGAATTTAACCAAAATTTCAGTAGCTATTTCTGATATATAATATTTAACTCAGAAATTCATGATCTATATCAAAATCCATAAAAATCATCTATCATTTATTGATTCTGAAACAATTGAATCTTTAAATGGTTTGTAGTTAGGTGGTAAGTAATCTTTGAAATGTTTGGCATTGTTACTGGGTTTGTTTTCATTTATCTTAACATCTAAGTTAAAAGGCTGCAACAGCTAATTCTACACGTTAGAGTTTTTAACCTTAGGATTTTCTCTAAGTCTTACAGGTATCTATTATACTTGAATCAACTCTACAATTTGTCACATCTTAGAATTTAAGATATATTTAATCGAACTCGTAATAATGAACTCAATAGCAAGTTAGTATAGTATATCACAACAATCCTAAGTGAAGGACAACGTAAAGAAAAAAATAGTTTGTATAGATTTAAATTGATTCCTTTATTTATAACCTGAAACTCGTATGAAACTTATAAACTTATAACTGAGTTAATTTACAACTTAAGCAAAAAGTTATTCTATTTATACAAAATGACTTTGCTATAGCTAGCTACTTGCTACACTATAAATTAACTAAATATAGATATATGTCTCAATAAAAATATACTTAAATATAATAAAATAATAAAAATAAAATAAATAATAAAATAATAAAAATAATAAAAAGAAATAATATAAATTACAGATGTTAAAGAAATTACAGACGGAATAGAGTAAACAGAATAAACAGACTATTTAGAAAATACAAGGGAAATAGGTGAATCAGATAAATTTTATAAATCCTTTAAATTAAATGATTTTTCAATGCAATATGTCAATCAAGATCTTCCTTAATATGATTTACATAAAATTAAAATCTAATGGCTTTATAAATCATTTTTTTAGGGCAAATTTTCAACGCTGATAGCATAATTACAATCAGCCTATTCAGTTCCATTTGATGTATTATCATCATCCTTAATATCAAATTTAGAGTTCTTTATTGCTGTATCATTATGTTCTATAGTTAGAAGTTTGACAGACAATGTTTGACGATTTGTATATCTGTGTTTTTGAGATAATAAAGCATTAAGATAGGTAAAATCATTGGTAGTTTTTTGAGTTCCTTTGTTATTTTGTCTATTTTAGTTAAAAGTTTGTCCTAAAGCAGCTAAAGTTGTTAAAGTCTCTTCATCTTGTTTATTTTCAACATTTGGTTGAAGTAATTTGATATCTTCCTGAGCTAATGATTGTTTTGTTCATTTGACATATATAGTCTTTTTGTACATGAATCAACTATATTTCCTTTGCATTTGCTACAAAGACAAGAAACTTTCAGCCTTTTTCTGCTAGTTGGCTTAGCAATTAGTCGAAAAGTAGTTAACTTTTCATGAATTACACTTGATATTGATCTTTTTCTTGTCATTTTTTAAATTGATTTTATAGAATATATGAATGCGTTGAAGTTTAAAATTCATTCCAAAAGTTTATTAAAATATTATTAAAATATATAAACGTTTTAGTTTAAAATTTCATTCTAAAAATTTATTTTTATTGTATTATCACATAAAAGTATATTTATATATAGTCTATATAGTAAAGTTTACCAAAGTTTATTGATATTCAACTATATAAAAGAAGCCTATTTTCTATTTAACTTCTTTAAAACATTTGTTATGACTTAATATTTATGCTAATAATTTAAAAATATAAAGATAAATCACTAAAAAAACAAGTTTTGACTAATTGCACCTATTTCAGAATCATTTGTGTTACTTATTCTGGTAGTTTTTAACCAATTTTTGCTTATGCTGAATAGAACTGATACTAATACTTTCTTTTAAAAGAAAATCTAGCAAAAACAATTTGTTAAGGAACTAGCCCTACGCCAGCTACTTCTAATAAGCAAAATAAAGAAAGAGACCTTAGCAAAATCAGATCGAATCCAAATATATGTCTACCATGAGATTGCATTTACCTCCTGTTAAAGAAAAAAGTGTTTCAAGTTTACCAAAAGATAGAAATGTTGATGGTATAGATACAGATTTATTTAAATTTTATGTTTATAATATTACTAATTAATTATTTAAAAAGGTTGCTCAGTTATATGCATGAATCATTGAATTACAAGAAGACAACAGAAGTTACAAAGTTAAAATGAAACACTTTTGGAGTATTGAACAAATTGTATCAGGAAAATGAAACTTTATTTTTTATTAATCCGAAATTTGAAAAGGAATAGGATAAATTATATGAAGAATTTAAACAAAGCAAATCTTTCTGATTGCTAAGGACTTTGAGTTGACTGATAAAGGGTTAAAAGATAGAATCGACTTACAAGCCGATTTTGAGTTGAATGATGAGACAGATTATAATACTACTCAAAGAGTTAAACATCAAAAAAATAAAAAGAAATCTAAAGGAAAAAAACCAATTAGAAATAGCGATGATGAAGAGGAATTGAATATAAATAATGCAAGGGTTCAGAATTTTGTATTATTTTCACTTGTTATACTGGTTTTAATAACTAATATTATTTTATTAGTATGAAATAAAGATAATACTTAAAACCTTGTTGGTTGAAAATAAATAAAATATGATGAAAGGTTTATAAGTGATTTAAATAATGAAATTTTACGAAAGCTGATACCTGAATTGATGAAAACAATGAGGCTAAGATATAATCCTTCTTATGGTCAATTAAAAAATTGGCTATAGGCTTTGCATAGGCATAAAAGAAGCTAATATAACTATAGAAAAAATAGGAAGCTTGATAAAGATAATCATTGTTTATATAGCAACAGCTGATTTAATGAGATAAATAAAGTTACACTTTTTATTAAAATTATTTGCTATTTACTAAATTTGTTTTATTAAATATAGAAAATGTTCTGACGTATAAAAGGTACTAAATCTCTTTTTGAAAAGAAAGATAATCAAGTAGTGAAATATAAATAAGAAAAAGTGTTAAAGATATTACAAGATAATCACTATCATTCACCAGAGCTTAGCGAAACAGATGATAAAAATCTAGCAAATATAAAGCATAATATCAACACTTACGACCTTTCTTAGAGATTAAAAGAGGTTTAATCAATACATTTTAATTTTTATTTGACACTCCACAATTGTAAAAACTAATATTCTTTTATTAGCTAAAAAATCTTTTATGTAACATAATTGATCCTCATTTATTAACATTACAAATATCCAAACTGATGAGAGATTATTGACATAATGATGAAATTTGTTTTTATAAGTTGATCAAACTTTGCGATACTTCAGATTAGACCTATGAAGAATAAGATATGGATTACGGAACTGATTTTGAAGCTTCTCAAAGTTGGTTATATTAAACGAAACAGTTGAAGGAAGTGAAACATCACCTATAAGCGAAATCTGTAATATTATTCAAGATAATGAAAATGATGATAAATATAGAGATTATGATAGTGATCAATATGGAGAATATAAGGAAGATTATTATTAACATATTTTTTATTTTATAATTTGTAGTAAATTTCTAAAGTTATATTATATTAATTTAGCAAAATATAAGTGTATTTCATTTTATTTAATAAAAATTCGCTTAATATTCATTTAATATTCATTTAAAATTCATTTAAAAATTCGCTTAAAATTTGAATCTCCAAATTCTATTATTCATTATGCTGATTATATATTGAACATCATGATCAAGTAGTAAGCGAAACATGACAATTGACATAAACTAACAGGCTAGATTTAGTTTATAATTCAGCATTAAACTAACAATCTGAAATTTTGGCCAAAATGGAGTATTTTGATTGGTGAATAAGACTTAAAATAAATTAGAAACAATTTATCAATATAATATAATATTTTAATATACATTAAAAAAGATTTAAAGTAAATTAAAAATAATTTATTGATATATTAAATCAAAAAGAACTTAAAATAAATTAGAAACAATATCTTTATCATATATTAAATTAATATAAGATTCAGAAACAATTTATTGATATATTAAATCAAAATAAACTTAAAATAAATTAGAAATAATACTTTTATCATATATTAAATTAGTATAAGATTTAAAAATAATTTATTAATACATTAAATCAAATTGAATTTAAAGTAAATCAGAAATAATACTTCATCATATATTAAATCAATACAAGATTTAAAAAAATTATCAATATATTAAATCAAAGAAAACTTAATAAAAATAGTTATAAATATTAAAATTGTTTTATAAAGAAAATTTATTTAATTGCTTATACTTACTAAAAAAGAAAACAAAAGTTTAATATAATAATATAAATATTTGCAAAATTACCACATTTTTTTAAAAAATATAAAATTAAACTAAAATTGTCTTCATAAATAATTTCATTTTAAACTTTTATTTTCCTCTTATTTTCTTAATTATAAAATAAAAATAAGCTGAAAAAAGGTTGATTTTTAAATTATTTGATAATGATGATTCATTATCAATTCATGATGAAGATATTTCTACTTCTCAATTTTCTAATACACCTTTTTATAGAAGAATAAATAGATCAATTGGTAATTTAACTGGTAAAAAATATATATCTAATTCTAGGCCATCAATCTCTTATAATATTAAAGTTAGATATCAAGATTCATAAAGTTTTATTTAGATACATTTTATTAATTTAGAATATAAGATGAAATGGAAGAATTATTAATATTGATTTTGACTAGATAAATTGTAAAAATTATCAAATATAAATCTAATAATAAATATTAAGAAGATTTTGATTCTACTTTTTTACCTTAGAAATATATAAAAAAATATATAAGTTATCTAAAATCTAATATAAATCTTTTTAATAATTTGGAAATAGAAGCTGGTCAATCTTCAGAATCTTTAGAATTTACTATTAAAAAAGATTACATTATAGGTGAATCTGAAGATAATGATAATTCTATAGATAATAATTTTAAAATATTTAAAGATTATGCATTACTAAATTATGAATAATTTTAAAATTCACCAAATATAGAATCAATTAATAACTGATTTTTATGGATTTTACTTTGAATCATATCATTTAGATCAGATTCAACTTACAGAGTTTACAACTGAGATGTTTATAAAATTTATGACAGAAATCAAAGGTGACAAATTTAAAAATTTTTCAAATTTAATATATTTGACGAAAAAACACTTAGATTAAATGATCAATTTTACCATTTGTTTCTTATTTTAAAAGTTATAAGCTGTATTAAAAATAGAAAGTGATAAATTTTCAACAGAATTATATGCTGATTATAATAAAATTTTGACATATAAAATTTCCAATTTATCAATTTGTAAAATATGATTTTGTAATACTTTATTATCTCAAAAAATTGTATTGACAAATCAAATATTAATTTGATTTAATTTAATTTTTTTATTTTCTAAATTATAATAACAACTTACTTCTATATATCATCAGCTAATTTTAAAATTAGCTTGAGATAATAAACATATTGTTAACATTTTGACAAATATATTATTAATATATATAATGATAAAGTATGACAGATGTTAAAAGAATCTTTACAAGAAGATTTAGAAATTTTTTGAGATAAAGTAACTGATTCTTATCTTGGATTAATGTTAATTTTAGCTATATGATGGTATTATTTATAGTATTTGAGTAATATATACCACTATATATAATTTGCCTCATAATATCTGATTTAAAAACATAAAAATTTACTGATTCTTGATCTTTTACTTTGATCAAGTGAAGTCAGTTTACATAAAATAAATTATTATTTAGTGCTGATTATAAATGAATTGAAATCTTTTTAAAATGGATTATCAATAAATAAAATATATAAATATTCTAAAGAAAAGAACATTTATGTAGCTTTAATTCTTTATTTTATGTAATGTACCAACTGCTATAAAAATATGTGATATATTTTAGCTTTAGTATCATGTTATAGATGTAAAAAAAAGGTAAATTATAAAAATTTTAAGTATAATTTTATTAGAATAGATAATATTGATAATTAGTTTATTATGTGAGATTTAGTTGAATATTATCAAAATACTTTAGAATAAAGACACTGCAATTTAGACTTTATGAAAATGATTTGTAAAGTAAAGTGATGTAAGATAGTCTAAATTATTATATTTGTCATATTTTAACCTATAAAATATATTATAATCAATTTAATGTATTACCTATTTTTAGATATTGCATAAGAAATAGTAAAACAAATCTGAATTGATAAAGGGATTTTAATATCAAAATTTTGAATAAGATTCAGAAAAAGATGAACAAATTTCAGATTCCTTCTGATCTGAATTTTATTCTAGTAAAATTCATAAAGGAAAAGAATTTTCTAATTTTATAACCAATCAGTGATAAATATTTTTCATTGTATATATTACTGTTTTATTTTGAAAATATCTTCAATTGTAGATAGAAAGATTCTTACATATTTTATAAGGATTTATATAATTTTAGTAAGCTAGTTTATAGATTCAGATCTATTATATGAAGTATATTGAAATCTAATTAAGATAGTGAAATTGATTGAATATAATCACAAATATAATAAATTACGCTAAATTTTTACCTTTTTCTCTTTTTTTTGTATGATTACTCAAAGATTGTAGTCTATTATATACGTTTTAGTAATTGTTTTTTAAACACATGAATAAAATATTAGGTATTTTTTTAAAAATTTCTTGAATAATTAGCTTACTAATTTATAAATGATTTTTAGATTCTTACTGAATAGTAATAGAAAAATTGAACTTGAGTTAATGTGTTGATTGATATTTAATATTCAAATTAATAATATTATAAATTCTAGTTATATTGAGATAAAAGGGCTTAAATTACTAAAACTCAGCCTTTAATTAGTTTTTTTTTAAATACAGATAAATTTTCTTCTGACGAAATCCACTGATTTTGAATGAATTTACAAAATATACAAAATTAAATGTTACTAAAGTAAACTATTTTCAGGTAATTTCTTTAAATTACATTTAATAATATAATTATTTTAAGTAAAATACTTGATTTGATGGTTAAAATACTATAATATGACTTATATTACATTTGATTTTAAGAAACTATTTAATAAGAATTTAGAAATTAGTATAATGATTCAGATTAAAATAAATAAATTCAAAAGGTATTAAATTAGTTCTAAAATCTTTAATTCATTGATGTCTTTATAATATATAAAAAATTCGTACTTTTTAGTCAAATTTATTACAAATAATAATATAATCAATTGTTACTCTAACTAAGTCTAATATTATTTTACTTATAAAATTTATTTATTATTCTAAATATGTGATATTATTTTAGTAAAAAAGAAATATGTAATATTAAATTATAGAATACTAAATTTTATCTGAAAAGTTATGATTATATAATATCAGTTCATCATATTTTAGGTTAATTTATACTGATTAACTATTAAATTACAACTTAGTAAAATGTAAAAGAATATTTGGCTATTAATCCAATTAATAGAAAATACCATTTATGAAATAAATTAAATATTTTTAGCATTATTTGGCTGTTAATCCTACAAAATATCAGTTATATTTCCTTTTAAATTTTATTTTATTTTAAAATATTTTAGTTAATTTTTAATGTATTATCAATCAGATGTAAATCAGATGTTAATAAGCTATAAATAAGATAAGTCAAATTTTGGCTAATCCTTAGCTGATTTCTGATATATGCTAATCAGCTAGACTGATTTTGATAATTTGCTGATTTTAGACTGATTTTCACATGTCTGATTTTTTTGATTTTGACCAATAAATATTTTTAAACTTTTAAAATTCATAATTATTAATATATATTAATTGTTCAATTTTTTTAATTTTTAATTTAAAAATAATTTATTATTTAATAATTATAAAAATATAAAATTTAGTTTATTGGATTCATTCACATTAAGATCTATTAAATAGTAATATTTTTTATATTTCTAAAATTAATAAATAATAAGATATATAAATTTAGAATTTTAATTTTTTTTATAATAATTTATTATCTAATTAATTCAGTGTTGACAATGGACATATCCATTGATATAACAATCGACAATGGACAGTTTTCCATTGTATCCATTGCATTGTCCATTGTGTCCATTGTGATTGACGTATTACAAATCTCGATTAAACTTAAATGGAAAGATTAGAATATAAAAGGATCCAAAATCGCATGATTATCAATAAAA
>CAJVPP010001910.1:0-17248 GCA_910592005.1 Funneliformis mosseae
AGTATTAGTTGCTTAATATAAAATGTAGAGCTTATTATGCTCTAAATAAAATATTAATTAAGCTTTAAAAATTTATGCATTAAAATTTCTATTGTATATTAAGTGAAAAATCATTCAAAAACTTTTGGATATCTTCTGTATAACATTTTTGATAAATTGAAAATTTAAAAATTATTAAATGATAGAAAAAAGAAAAAAAATAATTTATAAATTTATTTAAAATTATATTGAAATATATTAGAAATTTAAAACATTTTCAAATGAGTAATTCTATTTTGCATATAATGAATAATTCTATTTAGTTAAAATTATCTAATTATTACAAATTCAATTATAATTCTATTTTACAGATTATATGTATTTTAATTTATAAAATTATCTAATAATTATAATTTTGATAAAATTACTAAATTTTTACATGATTTCAAATTTTTTATTTTTAAAAGAAAATATAGTTTCAATGATAATTTTCTAATAATCAAATTAAAATTTCTGGATAATTAACAATTTTTATGTGATTTTTTTAACTAAAATTTCGTAAAACAATCAATTTTATTATTTTAATTTATATTTAATGAGAATTTATTTTAAAAAATTAGTTAAATTAACATTAGAATCAATGCTATTAAATTATTATTTTTAGTAAGTAATACTAAATTATTATATTTAAATACAAAATATTAGATTATTAATTAACATTTTTTTTTACTTAATATATCAAATAATAAAAATATTTATATAAATTTTAAAGAAATAAAAGACTTTAATTTTGATTTTGATTTTGATGATAATATAAATAAACTATTTATTCTTAAACAATAAAAGAAAGATAATACAAATATACTTAATATTGATAAAAATAAAGAAAAAACTACTTTAGCTGTTTGGAAATAAATAATATGAATAAAGTTGTATTAATAATTTGTAATTTGTGTAAAAAAGAGGATAGTCTTAAATATCAACGTAACCTCTAATAGATTATATATCCAAAAAATATAAATATAATATTTCAATAAGTAATAAATATAATTTCATTTTATTAAAAATCTATATAGAAAATTTGATATAATAAGAGTTAAAGATTGCATAAATGCTACTATTGATTTTGTTGTTAGATCTTAAATGCTATTTTATATTATAAAAAATTTTTAGTTTAAAGAATTATATAATATTCTAGATTAAAGATATGTTTTATAATTGTATTAATATTAGCAAAATAATAATTAATAGATTTACAGATCATTATTATTTAGTTACAAATGAACTTAAAAATCTCTTAACAAAAGTATCTTTTACTATTAATATTTGAACTTTAATTATAAATCAAGCTTATCTGAAAGTAACTATTTACTATATCGATGATAAATGAAATATGCAATATTATTTTTTTAATTTAATTTATTTTAAGCATTATTATACTAGTATTATGATAAAAGAAAACTTCTTCGATTAATAAATAAATAAATTTTAATGAAAAAATTCTTTTTCTTACTATAGATAATAATACAATAATAATATTTTGTGATAAAAATATGATAACTGAATTTGAAGAAATTTGAAATGATAAAAAGTTTTAATATTATTAATGTGTAGTACATATTTTAATATCACAATTAATTATAAAATGTAATTAAGAACAGAAATCATTGATAAGATTAGAATATTTATAAATAAAATCTATCATTTTACTATTTTTTTGTAATGCATTTTGCAATTATTATAAGGTAATAAAAAAAGATTATCTTAAACCTAATCTTGATATCACTACACAATAAAATATCATATTTTTAATGTTAGAAAATTTAAATGAATATATGAAGAACTTGATTTTTTTATTTATAATAATAAATAGTTAGAGACATTTTATTTTAATAAAAATGAATAAAATCAAATACAATTAATGATCATTCTATTAAAACTAATGTATTAGGTAATAAAATTTTTTTTTCAAGTTTGTATCTAATTATTAATGATATTAGATAAACTTTATAGAAATTCTTCAACATATATATAGATATCACATATTAGAAAAATCTATTATGACAGATTCTATACACAAAAAATTGATAATTATTGGATTTCTCAATAACTATTCTAACTGTTTTTAATTTAAATTCAAAATTACTTACTTTTCTATTTGAAGAATAACATTATAAAGCAATAAATCAATTTTATTTAAGAATACTTATATATATATTATTACAAGATTTAGATAATTCAAATGATATTGTAGAAAAAATACAAGTGTTAGATTATTTTTTGAAAATTTAATTATGTAACAACAAAATGAAATATAATTATTAAAAGGAGAATTAAAAAGATATTTAGCTTTACTATTAATATAGTCTAAGCTATTATTTTGGTAGCATTAATATGCAAACAAATTTCTGATTTTATTAAAAATGGTACATAATTAATTATCTTATTATTTAAAGTACTAACTAGTATATCAAGTGAACAAGTATTTTAGTTGCATCACATACTATTATAAAAGTTTGAAATCATTTTAATCCTCATACAGCTTATGATTCTTTATATTTGAAAAGCTAGATAGAATAAAATGCTGATTCAGTTAATAATAAACTTGTTATTTCCAATTTATAGTATTTTTAATAATGCTATTTTATCAATAAAATATAATAAATGAATTTATTAAACAGATTACATTTTTTTAAATAATTATCAAATTTATTTTAAATTTAAGTATATATAAAGATAACAATAGCATTTATTTGCCATTTTATTTTTTAAAATAGAGGACTTTTTTAAAATACAATCCATGGTTATATTAATTAATCAATAAAAATTCAAATACATGATTAACTGAAGTTAGAACTATAATTACAACAGCAGTTTTAACTTCAAATAATAAACTGGAGGTCAGCTCAACTCAAAGACTAAACTGGCAGTTTTTGAACTGAACTGAACTGAATTGAATTTATTCTCTCTTTCCCTATTTTTTTTTTTTATAAATATTATTGTTGAATATCCTTAAAATGAGTATTTCAGAATCACTTTCAAGTGATAATTCAGATAATGAAAATTTTCCTAATGATTTATTGAAAATATTCTAGATGATAGTGAAAGTAGGCGTCCAAAAGGAAGACCACCAGATACTGCAAGATTCAAAGAACCTTTAGAAACTTCTAATAATGTTAACAAAACTCGCAAATGTGGATTATGCAATGAAAGTGGACATAATCATACTACATGTCCAATGGAAAAAAAGAAAGAATGATGATTATTATTTAGAATGTTTAATTAATATGCTCAAATCACAGCAAAAACTAATTTTCATTTTATCAACATTTGAGAAATGCTATTTGTTATTTGCTTATTAGACAAATTTTGTAATATAGGGGTGCGTACAAAAAATTAAAAATGCATTGCTTAAATTTTTAATAAAATTTTTAAAAAAATTTTAACCATGCCTAAAAATATTGTATTTTAAAATTTTACATGTATTTTACGCACCCCTGCATTTTGCGCAGGTGCGTAAATTATAAATTAATTTATCTACTGAATTGATAGAATCAACGAAAAATAGTAAATAATAGATGATTAATAACATTTGTACTACTCAGATGTAGATATGTAGATTACTATTACCTTAATTATATAGATAATGATTATGTCGTCGTGCAAATTACACTGTGAAATAATCACAAACGAAACAAGAATAAAAAAAAGTTTTTTTTTTTTTTTGTTTTTTTGAAATATGCGTTTTTTTTTTGGTTTAAAAATTAATGCATTTAATTAAGTTTATCGTTTTATAATTAATTTAACCATTTATTAACGAAAATATAATAATAATAATGGAAGGAAAGTTTAATAATTATAATAACGGGGAAAACGGTGGTAATGAAAATAAAGAAAATGCAGAATATAATCTACAACAGGGATATAACTATTCTCACCAACGAGAAATAAGCGATAATAATCATCAAGTATATGAAGCAACAAGAGGTCAACATGATACTCAAAATGAATATTATCAACAGCCTCCTTATTCACAATATCAACAAGGTGGAATTTCTCATTCACAACAGCAATTAACATACCAACAGCAAGTGAATACACATCAAAATCAAGCGTCTATTCCACATGGTTACCAAGGAAGTCCTCGTCAGTACAATGTATCAGATCCTCAAGTGAACACGAACTCATCGCATCAACAACAAAGTAGTCCTCATCAATATGCGTCGTCATCTCTACCTCAGCAACAGATATATTCATCCCGGACAGCTTCGGTTCCTCAACAACAAGAACATACGACTATTTCACCGGAACCTAACGTATATTCAATTAGTTCGTTCAATGGTAACGTTAATAGTCCAGACAGTGGTATGAATGATAATTCAATTATTGGCCAAAGAGGAGATCAAAATGGTCCGAATAATAGTAGTCAAGGAGTGCCAATTATTATTGATCAAGAAGGCGACAAAGGAGTTCAAGGTAGCGGTGATAATTTGCAACAGCAAGGAGGGAATTATGAAACTACTAGACAAATATATTATTCATCGGAACCTAATACAGCATATATTACAAATGAAGCAAAAGAATATGTAAAATCAGATGGAATTGGATATGAGCGATACCCACCAGATGCATATACAGCAAAAAAATTGGAGACATCGGGTGGAGACGTCGGAGTAACTTTTAATAGATATGATTCATATAACAATAATATTCAAAATACTACAGGTGAAACACAATATAATAATAATAATGCATCTGCAACATCGTCACAACCTATCGCTGAACCATTAAACATAAATAAGGCATCATTTTCACCTTCTATTATCTCAAAAAATACATTGGAATCACAAAATAGTAATAATATACCTCCATTACCTCCAACATCACCACCACCTTCACTGGGTGGTATACCAAATCCAAATCCAATCATGCTTAAAGATAAATCATCCAGATCAACTTCTATCAATTCAATTAATTCATGGCAAAAAGATAGCCTACAATCAGCATCATTACCTTTAACTGTAACAGCTAATCCACCACCTGAAGTACCTTCAGGCTCGCATCCTGTTACATCTTTATCGAACCCTCAATCTTATTATAATATTCCACCATCTCCATTAATATCACCGTTACCTACACAAGTTGCAAACACACAAGAATCTGTACGAGGTACAAATTTTAAAGGTACGAATTCGCAAACTGACTCGCAGCAGATTCCTTCACAGATCGTGAATACATCAGCTCAAATGACCCCACAAACGGTAACCCAAATCGAATCTCCAATGAATTCATCTCAAATTAGTTCTTCAGATTATTACAAACAACTATTACCAACTCATACATCACTAGGATATTCCCAATCAACACCATCACAAGATTATAGTAAAGAAGAATCTGGTGCTCATGAAATCGTATTCCCGCAAGATGATGTTGTTGCGCGGAATGAAATCGTTACTTCCTCACCACGTCAACATCATCATGGACATGTAGCATCAGTAGCAAGTAGCGATGGAGGTTTCTATAATAGTAGAAATTCATTGACCAATAATTTAGATAAAAATTTACCACCATCACCACCATCTATGGGACATCAAACACAACCAGGTAGTGAATCTAGTAATTATGTTGTTGAAGCTAGACCATACGGTCGTGAATCGAGAAATCATGGTAGTGAAACAACTTATGGTAGTGAAAAAAATTATGGAAGTGAAACAAATTATGGAAATTATGGAGCCGAAGCTCGACAGCATGGCAGGGAAATGAGTAATAATTACGAAGATAATCAATTACCTGGAGGAAGACGAACAAATGAAATTCCAATGTCAGTTGTTGATCCACATCAACCTGCACAATCACCACCACCACCACCACCGCCACAAATAATATTCATTGAACAACCTCCAATTACCCCTGTTAATCGTGATGTAAATGTACCACCACATTTACAATGGACAGACATTTCAAATATACCACCGCATCAGCGTAGTTTTACTCAAGTAAAATCTCTAGAACAAATTTGGGGTATGCCTATATTCGCGGATAGTAGACCCACTTGGAAATTTTGGTATTTTATATATTGCTTGATTTTAACTGTCCTCTTCACATATATTATTCTTGTTAGGTTAAGATTAATTGACTAAGACAGATATTTGTATGTCGATCGATATATGGATCGACCGATATATTTCCCAAAATTATAATTATTTGTAATTTTATTTATTTTATTTGTATTTTTAATAAAAAATATATATATCTTGTATAATTAATACCCTATGTTATGAATTTCTTTTCGGTTGTTCAAGATAAATTTATTAAAAACGTGTTTAATCATAATTTGCCATTCAATAATCAATTTCTTAAAAAATTATTATAATGATAAATATACTTTATATAATTTAATTTTTTTTTTTTTCCTCAGATCTTTTGAAATAATTCATAAAATACTGAATAAAAAACTAAAAATGTTTCCCGAGCTAAAGGTTGAAAAAATATAATATATAATAATAATAATAATAATAATAATAATAAGAAATAATAAAATAAAGAATTAAGATTGAAAAAAGATTATTTATATAATATGATGCAAAAAGAAATGGATAAAAATAATAAAAATTTTTTTTTTTTTTTTGATTTTTGATAACCTTTTCTATCTCTAATTTAAAAAGACGCGCACAAAATCCCATAGCCCTTTTATTTCCAAACCCCAAATAGAAACATGAAAGCTCAATTCATGAGTAATTTTTTAAAGAAAAGTTCTTTTTTTTTTTTTCGTCATTCCACAAGGGGACCTATATTCAGACCCAATAAAAAAATATATATCTCTCACGAGTGATTATCATACAATAAATTCATATACAATAGATTCAACAAAAAAAAAAAAAAAAAAGAAAAGAAAAAAAGAAATAAAAAGACGGAATCACTCTAAATCTTAAAAGCATCAAAAAAAAAAAAAAAAAAAAAAAAAAAAAAAAAAAAAAAAAAAGAAAGAGAAAAAAAAAATAGTAAAAATCACTATTATTCAGTATACTCATTCTTTTTCGCACATCGTTTTAACCGTTTATCCTCATCCATCTTCTCGTTTAGTTTACTTTGATCTTGGATTAATCTTCGTGGCGCTTTCATTGGTCCCGTTCACTGATACGGGTGATTTTGAACCTTTATCATTTGGATTTATATTGTTAGATTGAACATTATTATCGCCACCGTTTACCTGCGGACTAGGCTGATCTTGAATATTTTCGGAATTTTGTTGAGTATCATCCTTTTGTTTATTCGGTCCGTTGCTATGATGTTGTTCACTATCTGAATGATAACCTCCGCTGTGTACGGCTGCTGCATGTGCAGGATGTCCATTATTATGGTACATTCCAAAACTTTCTACATATTCTTGAGAGTGAAAAACTGGAGATGTGAGCGGATGATTCGGTAAATTCGGTACTTGAGATGATTGTGGGATCTCAATTTTCATATATGGTTTTGCGCCAGTAACAGCGGGAGAGTCTGAAGCCGACGTCGTAATCGGTCGTGATTCAAAATTTGCAAACGTTGCAGGTGCTGTTGACGTAGAAACTAAAAATTTTTTTTTTGTTTTTACCTATTGAATTTCACGTGATTAAATCTGTATCATTCTAACTTACCTTCTATGTTATTTGGGTCCATATTTGGATTGTTGTACATTTCCGGATTGGGATTTTCTCCTTCATGAATGTTTTGAACCATATAATGTGGAGGATGCTGCGAATGATAATGGGAAGCTGCAGGATTTGGCGCGCCGGTCGACATCATTATAGATAAGGCGTCATTACGTATTGGACCGTTAGGAGGGTAGCCTTGAAATGGAGGGTACTGACCATAAGGTCCCGGGAACGGTGGAGCATTAAAATCGGGTGGCATCATACCAGGGGCGCTGTTAGGTCCAGGGAAAGTAATATGTTGACGACCGTCATTTGGGAATGTTGGATGCATTCCAATTGGATTAAAACGATCGTGACTGTCAGCATAATGTCCGGGACTGCGTCCACGAACCACTAAAGGTGCTGAAGTTGCTGTTGCAACCCTATAAGGGTCACCACTTTCAACATGAGCATATAAATCTACCATGACTACATAGTATTGTTGAGCAGCACGACGTTTACCATTATTAGCAGTAGCCGTCTTAAATTGAATACGTTCAAATGTAACAATATTTGTATTTGTTCCCACGGAACTTAGGTTTAGGTTACCACCCGCTCGAATAGGTTTTGGCACAGGGGTCATTTGTGGTCCTTTGTCACGTTTTGGCGTATGTTGAACCAACTCAATTTTTTTATCGCTGTTGGAGACACGCGCAGAAATACCCAATGAAAAATGAGTGACCGTATGAAATTGACCTTCAACTTCTATCAAGCACGGTACTTCAGATTCATTAATAGCATGAGAGGTTCCTGTTACTGAAAATGCACTACTAATCTGGAAGTAATTTCTTCGATAGCATGTCCAATCATTATCAGCTAAGAAGAATCCACGATCAACTTTTGAATTGATTCGAAGCTTATAACTTAACGATCACGAATAAATTAATAATAATAACAAAAATCCGAATATAATAAGTCACAAGGAAATACATATAACATGATAATCATTTTATAAAATCATACCTATTAGATCTATCCATACTATATATGTTGTGATGCTGTTGTGTTTGAGAAAAGAATGGACCAGCATCTGGAGGAAACCCTAAAGAATTGTCCCTACGTTTCCTAATTACCTGTTGTTGAAATTGTGTGGCGTGATAAGGGTTTGCTGTAATGGTAGGTCTATTATCATTTTTACAATCTGGTGGTGCGGAAACTGGCGTTATGGGAGTTCCAATTGGAGAACCATTTTGACGAGGCGTAGAAGGGGTTACAGGAGCAGACATCGAAACAGAACTAAATACGGATAAATAAATTTAGTAAAAATTTATGATGATAGCATATATTCAAATGATCATTTTTAAAACAAAATAATTTGATGTAATGTCTGATTAAATAGATGATTAAGGTTCACATCACAATAAACTATTTAAACTCTATAATTAGCAAATACCTTTGATATTGATTTTGCGATCTGTTTGGGGTCGTATCAATTTCTTGTTTCGGTGGTATGAACATGACACCGTTATTACAATGGACAGCCCTATGATATCAACATCAGATTAATTTGCATAATGATAATCATATTGTTTGTGTATAAGTCAAATCATGAAATTAAGTTAAAATCATGTTAGGGATGTTCAACCAAGAGAAGGGACGCAGCTTCGAAAAATATTAAACAAGTGTGTGTAAGGTAACACGCGGCGACAAGAAATACCAACTTGCATAACCAAAACCAGTTTGTACGAAGCACAAATAAAACGCGGGTTTTATGCTATGCTCGTTGTGGTAACTGATAACTGAAAAAACGTGCGCGGCACAAAAATCACTAGTGTTTTTATTTTTTTTTTTTTTGATATATAATATTTTTTTCTTTACTCTTTTTTTTTTTTTTTTTTTTTTTTTTTTTTTAAAAAAAAAAAGAAGTTTAGATATTATCATAACTTACATTTGTTGATGCATTTGACCTTGAGGAGCCTGACCATCGTACGTAAAGGATTGCATAAAGTTTTCAGCAGGCATACTGTTGACTTGTGTAGATATTTCGGGGTGTTGATGTTGAGAAGAAGGTGGAACTTGAGAAGATTGATGTATAGACCACTTATCCTCAGCAATGCTCATAATATTGCTAAAAAGCAAATACCTGAGAATCCTTTGAAACGACGTTAAAAAAAGTTTATAAACTCGACGCTTAAGAGATGAGCCGAAAGATTCACCAAATATTCTAGGTATATTAGCCGTACGGTTATATATTGATAGCAAAAGTCGTCCCAAGTAGTTGGTTTTTTTTTTTTTTTTTTTTTTTAAAAAAAAAAAAAAAAAAATACCTGGGTGAAAAAATAAACAAAAAAAAAATTCTTTCAACTTTCTAAGGTCAGTTGAAATTATCAAAACAAAATGAATGCGTCAAGTGGAATTATCTGAAAATTTCCTATAGAACACATCCGGTGTATTGAATAGAGATGTGTTTAATTGGTTAGAGATCATGTGGCAAAGCTTAGTATCCTGATCAGCTAACTTCTATAAATTAGGTTAAACATCAAATTCAACTTCTATCCTTCTCAGTTATTTATAATTACTATAATAAGCAATTCTAGAATGCATATGAAAAAGTGTTAAATATTTTGAGCAAATTAAAAGACGCGTGAATTAAATTTTTTTTTTTTTCAAATAAAAGTTTCGTTTACTTAAATTATGAGTGAGAAAATTTTATTATGCAATAAACAAGTACTTTATACATCATTAAATTATCATTAATATCATTACTATTACTAAATTAATTGAATTATTAATTATTATTATAACTTAAAATTTTAAACTATATTCCGACGACATTTTCTCTACTACACCGTCAAAACCTACCTGAGCACATTTTCTACCCGCTAATTCACAAGCAAACTTTAGACAACCTTCAGGTGTCATGCCTTGGGTTAATCCATAAATGATCCCCGCCGTAAATGTGTCACCGGCTCCAACCGTATCGACTATGCTTGCTATTGGTAAAGCTGGAGCCGTGAATAATTTACGCGTTGGATTATGAAAACACATAGCCCCTGAACTTCCCCATGTACAAAAAAGGTGCGCTCTTAATAATCGGAAAGAAAAAATAAATAAATAAATAAAAATATTATTTATTCATAAAGTCAAAGTATAAACATTTTCTGGATTTACTTACGTATTTTTACAAAATGGTCCCATAACTTTTAAGAAATCCCCAGCATTTTCATACCCTTTACCCTCAGCAAATACTTTAGAAAAGAATATGACATCAGCTCTACTCATTAAAGTTTCCAATCCTCTACGGTAAGGTTTTTCCAATTCGACACTAATTATTGTTCTAGGACGCCAATCTTTTGTATCAATATGGTCTATCATTTTTGCTGCTTCTACTGCGTTACGCCCTTCAAAATGTATCCAGTTAAATGGCAATTCACTATTCGATGTACTAACCACTTCTTCGGTACATACTGCATCAAATTTCCGCTTAAATTCTTCAAAAGTTAATTCGTCTATGCTGTAAATCATTTCAAAAATTAATATCAAAAAAAGAAATCCACTTTTTTTTTTTTTTTTTTTTCAATTTCAGCATTACCTATTGTAATTTATGATTGTTCGTGAGCTTGTACTGTTAGCATGTATAATATAAGCCACGGGTGCATGCTTTGCGTTAGACCTAAATATACACGTTGATGTCTTTATATTATGTGCCTCGAAATCTTGAAGCAAAAACCTATTTATAAATATCATTTTCAATTAATCCTTTTCCCGAACTATGTATGATACTTGCTTAAAAAATATTATTTTTTTTTTTTTAAAAAATAAAATTTATATTTATATATATAAAGAAAACGCGCAACGCATACGTAGAGGCTTCTTTAGATGCCATAGAAGCCATAAAATATCCTTGGGCCAAGGGAAATTGAGATAAAACAGTTAAAGTATTCCCTGCATTTCCTCCTCTTCTCTTTTCTACTCTCTGTGCTCTCTGTTTACCATCTTCGGGTGGAAACTTATCAACATAAAGGATCGTGTCTTCGTATGCTGACCCTATAGAAAGAACTCTTAAAGGTACCTGTTGGTAATTTCCTGGAATTGTATTTTCTTGTGACATTATACGAATTATTATAGATAATGCATATATCGTTATAGAAAATGAATGTATGATGTATGAATTTAATTTTAATTTATTGAATTTTACGAGAAACTTCGTTTAGAGTTAAAAAACTTGGTGTATATATAAACAAACTTCGGTACAACATTGATACATTTTTTGATCAAATTAACTAACTTAAAAAGGTTATCTAATTTTAATTCCTTGTGCACCCTTAAAATTTGTTAAAGTTGATGTAATTTATTTCAGCTTTCTATAAGAGTTATTTATAAATAACTTGCCCCCTATGCCCTAATAACTAGTCTAACATACGGAACCTATGAAAGAAGCAATAAAACAATTAATTTAATCAATTTATAAAAATAAAATTTTATTATCTTTTTTTTTTTTATATAATTTACCTCTACATCTTCACCATCACGATCATTTACAACCATTTCTAGAGTTAATGCTTTAACGTGTGGTGGAACTGGTTTCTTTGAAATTGATTCCACTAATTCCGATAACCTATTAAAACAAAGATCAAGTAATAAATTAATATTTAAATATTTTAAATTTCGTAAAAAATCACCATTCCTAATATTATACCTCATATTTTTCCGCTCTTCCCTTTTCTTTCCTTGCAAAAAGAACGCATATAACATACTAGCACCACATGACAACATTGTCACTTCTAATTCGTGATTTTTTGCAAAGTAATCCAAGAATTCTTGAAGTGTAAGATCACCCTCAATGTCAAACCTATCCCATAAGCTCCATTCTGTTTCGTGATACTATAAAATAGGACGAATAATTAAGTTTAAAATATGAAGGATTTAAGCAAATGATAAATAATTTAGTCATTACCTGGAATTTCGGCATCGCAATTGGCTCTGAAAATCCAAAAAATGGTAACGCTAAATTTACAAAACCATTCTTATACTCCTCCAACTTATTCTTGCCAGCAATAATTTTGTATAATTCTAGGCATACTAATCCTGTTACCAAAGATGTCGTCGTAGCAATAGCTGGTATAATTTTGCCAGCAATAAATTTAGTCTTGTGACGATCTGCTGGCTGAATACCGTAATTAATGGCCCGTAGATTAGAAGTTGCGGTGATGAAATCAATATGGAAATTTGTATCATCATCTTTTTCGAATTCTACAGGATTCAATCTAAATCCTGGAATTGATGTTGGATCGGGTAAACTACTAACAATTTCTTGTAACTCAGTTTCATCAGTTGTTTGCTGAATGTTTTCATTTTCTTGTACCTGAATCTTTACACCAGATCTTGGATGAAATTCGGGTACAAAAACTGTATTTAATACATTCTTTATAATATCTCGATTCGTTTCTCCTAAATCAATGTTTTTAGCAATTAGAAATTTATAAGAATAAGAATAACAATGATCATAATAATAAATTCACTACTTTTACAGATATGCTACCTTTGAGGCCATAATTGAATGCATGTAAATTTGCAGCTGTTGCGATAAACTCCATATGTGCGTCCTAAGAGAGAGTAAAATTGTTGAATTAATAATTGTGATGGTGGAAAAGCACTTGTTAAATAAATACATACAATATTAGCGTCAAATATGATGGGTTCGGGTGCTCTTTTTGGACCAGACCAAAACTTTGCACCAGTAGATGTAACCTATGTAAAAAATTTGGAAAATTAAACAAGATAATAAAATATATTAGAATTGCGTCAACTTTATCCGCACCAAACGTCAAGGCACTCAACTTACGGAATCTTTTGGGAAATTAAAAAGCAACTGTTGGATATTATTGTTGAAATATTCTTCAAACTTCAAACGAGCCCAAGCAACGCACGCTTCGAATGTTAATGGACGTGCGGTAACTAAGAAATTTTGAATTCCTTCCAAGATTTCCTTAGCGCTACCACCTTGCTTTAATGTTCCTTCAACAAACCCAGGCTGGCTTAAATACATATTTACATTTTCTGCAGGAACCTTAAATAACCCTTCAAACAAGTCACGTGCCCACTGAATTGTATGCTCAATGGCATTAGGAAAGTTTTTTAATGTACAAATTGGAATAGATTTCTCAGGTGGGTCTTGAGATGACGAATAGGATTCAGTGAGGTACGGAATAACAACTTGCGTGTTACCCTTTGTACCTAATGTTCCGGACTCTAATAAAGGTTTTCTAAAGTACACGCATCGTCTATCCATATACTTACCTAAGAATTAAAACAACATAAATTAACATAATCCGAAATCATTTCTTTGAAATCAATATAATAAAAATTACTTACGAGCATCAACATTGTCCAATGCGTTAGTCACTCCATCCAAATTTTCAAAGAAATTATCATTGTAAACATTTTCGGTTTCAACACCAACACGATCTTGATGAGCAATGACTTTTCCTATGGTGTCAGGATTCATTTTACCTATGGCAACAACTGCAGTTTCTGATTTTAATTTCTGGAAAAAATAAAAATTAATTTTGCAAATTAAACCTTCAAAATTATATTTGGGATCAAATTAATACACACGCTAACATCGCCAGGACGGAACAAGAATTGTCGATTTAAGTTGCTTTTCTCAATTGTGTCCATATCAGTAACATGTATGGCACCTTGACCAGTACCCAATCCCATCATAGCCCAATTCTTTAACATTTCGCATCCGATAGCGCCAGCACCAACCTAAACAAACGATATAGAAACAATGTTAATATACTTATTATTTGTAGAAATAATTTAAAATAAACGTACCAAAAATTCTCTAAAGTTTGCAATCTTATGTTGGAAATCTCTACCAAATACTGCTATCTGACCATCATAACGAGAATTACACTTATAATAAAATAAGATTAATTTTAGAATAACATTTAAAACGAATTTTATAGAATTTAAACTAATTTACATACTGGAGCACAATTTTCCTCATTTAAGTCATCATCTGGTAAAGATTCCAAAGAATCGAAATAAAAGTATTGTTGTATTGGATTAAACTTTCCACTGCAGGCTTTTAAAACTTCTTGAGCAACTAATCCACCAAGTACAGCAACCATTGGAGATAAACTTCCAGCCGCGCCGTATGAAAGTTGTTTGAGTAGCTTATCATCAAGTTCAATCTATTAAAAATTTCATTATATTAGTATAAATAAATATTACATTGTTTTGAAATGATTATCATAAAGTACCTTATCCTCGCATTGATCATTAATACTTTTAGCAAGTCGAACTATTTCTTCGGCATCGGCTTCATTATGTGGACGAGGTAGTGAGCCACGGGTTTCAAGAAACTCATGAAGAGCTTGGAAACCAATATGTAATTGACTGGGTCTATCCCATTTAGCATAATCAGAAATGACAAATTCTGGTTTCCTCAAAGATTCTCGAAGAGATTTCTAAATAATATAAAAGCAACAAATGTTAGATTCGATTTTTTGGGAATTTTAAGCAATATAGTTATAACTCACAAATTGAATTATTTTCGGTTGCTTGACTTGAGTGAATATACCACCACTAGTATAATCTCCATAGCTTGATGTATCACCGATGCTAAAAGTATATGGACCTACAAAAATTATAATATATTATTGATAAGTTTTATTACAAATAATAATTAATTTGAACAATATTGGTACAACTTACCAAGCACTTTTATTTTCTTAGGTTCGCAATTATTTAGTTCTTCCATACCCTTTATTTCAGTAAAAGTCACGTATTCTCCATCTTCCAATCCATGCCTTGATTCATCCAGGCATGTAACAACACCATCCTCTTCTTTAGTAACTGCAGCTACCATTCCTGATACCGGATTCTCTCCAGTGGTATCAATAACTTGAAACTCATTACCAAAATCATTAAAGGCAATGCTAATAATATCCACAATATGTGATTAATTAAAGATAGAACAAACATATATTAAAACAATACTAAAATTATTTTACCCAAAAAGGCCGCGCACGTCAGTTGATATGAAGTGTATTCCATTAGCATGGGTAAAATCATTAATCTCCAATTGTTTTTTTAGAGGTGTCTCTGTTAATACGACAACCTTGGATTTTATAACAATTTGCACGCGTTAATTTTTACGTGCACAATAGAATTAAGTTACTTGTATAAAACGGTAAAATTCACACCTGAAAATTTCTTATTTTATCACTGGTTAATTCACCTTCCAGTATGGAAATCGGTACATATTGATTAAGTTCGGACAATCGCGGCGCAGTTATTGAGGCTCTTGGTTTTCCGACATCATCTTCTCTGAGGAAAAACTGTAAATAGGGAGAATCAGTTCATCATTTAATCGAATACAAAAAAGAATTTAATTTATAAGAAATTTTATTTCTAACCTGCGTAGATAAGTCGGAAATCCTTACTGGCTCAGGATCGTGAAGAGTTACACTCTTTACACCGGCAAGAACAACGTTTTTCGCTTTATTTATTAACGAAAATTTTCAATAAACTTTTTTTTAGTTTCAAATTTAAAATAGTACAATTTAAAATACCAATTTCGACACCAAGACCCTTTAGTCCAACAATAAGGACATTGGAACTGCCCATTTTCTTCATAGCGTCATGACCAAGAACATAGCTACACACAAAAAAAGTAAGATCACACAGAATTTAGCATTCCTCCTGAAAACTCTCAAACTTATAACCTGAATTACGCTAGAAAAACAAAATAAATACAGTTGTCGAGAATAAAGTCCCTCGTCAATAGTCTGTTCGGGTTCCATTTTATTAATGCTTAAAAAAACCACTAAAATAAAAGTTATGATCTGAAGAATACTCTTTTTAAGTTGGAATTCAAGTTGTGTACATGCGACAGTCAACGTGTTTGACAACGTAATACCAACTATTTACTGCGATTCATTTTTTGATTGGAGAGCAGACTTTCATTTCTCCCAAATTTAGCTTGAACTTAGTTTATTAACTCCGTTGATGACACCATGCTTAGGTCATGTTATTTAAACATAATAAATAATAAAAATAAATACAGTTATGATTTTTAATTAATAAAACGTGATATGTAATAGTTATTTTTACAGATATTATGATTTTACAATGTAATTGTAAAATGATAATATTTTATATCATGAGAACTAATATCTATTGCTAAAATAAAGTATTTATAAAATACATTTTTTTACTCTTATTTTTACTTTTTTATAAACTATAAGCAAAATCTTTTTTTTAAATACATTTTTCTCAAGTTTTTAAATAACGGTAATTTATTTATAACTAATTATTTTTTAGAAACTTTAAATATTAACAAGTTAAAACTGTTTTTATCATAAAAAAAGAATACTGAAAAATCTATTAAAAATTGAATTATATAATTTAAAATTTTTGTATTTATACTAATTATTTAATTTTATTAATTTAATTTAATAATATTATTTAGCTTCAAAAACAAATTGTAGAATAGAGTTCCGAATGAGTCAAGTCGAGTTGAGTTTAAAAACTAACTCTATTCGACTCATTTTTCGAGTCAAGTCAAGTCAAATTTATTTTATAAAATCTTTCAATTTGATTTGATTCGAATTATATAAATTTTAAACTCGACTCAATTTGAC
>CAJVPP010001911.1:0-17242 GCA_910592005.1 Funneliformis mosseae
TTGTGAATGTTTAATTATTTTTTAAAAAAAATTATAATAATTAAAATAGAAGTAACTTACCTTTAGGATATATTTATGACGAACCGGATTCTTTAAACCTGGATTGAACGGAGGTAACCTATAGAAGGGTATAGAAAATGTTAATTAATTTTTAAAAAAATTAAATAATTAAAATTAAAGTTATTTACCTTTAGGATATATTTATGAAAGACCTCTTCAAACCTTGGATCGATCGGAGGTAAGTCTATGGAAGGGTGTGGGAATATTAATTATTTTTAAATTACTAAAATAAAGTAATTTTACTTTTAGGATATATTTATGACGGACCGGATTCTTCAAACCCGGATCGATTGGAGGTAAGACTATGGAAGGATATAGAAAATATTGATTAATCTTTTAAAAAAAAAAATTACAATAAACTAAAAGAAAATTATTTACCTCTAGGATACGTTTATGATGAACCATGGATCGATAGAGGTAAGCCTTTAGAAGGGTGTGGGAATGTTAAATATTTTTATAAAAAAATTACAATAACTAAAAAAGTAATTTACCTTTAGGATATATTTATTATAGACCGGATTCTTCAAACATGGATCGATCAGAGAGGTAAGCCATGGAAGAGTATAAAAAATGTTAATTAATTTTTTAAAAAAAATTACAATAACTAAAAAAAATATTTACCTTTAGGATATGTTTATAACGGACCGTAAACCTTGAATTAATCGGAGGTAAGTATATTAATAAGGTGAATGAAATGTTAATTATTTTTTTTGAAAATTTACAATTACAATATTATTTACCTTTAGGATATGTTTATAACGAACTGAATTCTTTTAAAACTTGGAATGATAGAAGGAGGAAAATGTTAATATTTTTTTAAGTGTTTCAATGGTATTCCGCAAGTCATTCCTTCAGACAAGTGATATTAATTAACATGTATATGATACATATAATTTTAATAAAATTTTTTGTACAGTAAAATAAATTTATTTAATAATGAAATATAAAAAAAAAAATTTTTATACAATTAGAATGGTAAATTTAATTCATTTTTAAAGAGAGTTGCCAATTTCCATTTAGCATTTAAGTCAACGGCAGGATGAATAACATTATCTATAGTGTTATTTTCATCGATATTTTCATCTAAAATGCTAATTCTTTCATCTTCTAGCATTGTTATCCAATTTTGAAGATATTCATTAAACTCATTTTCTAATTGAAATTCCATTTCATTATCTGATTCATCATGTGCTGTATCATACTCTTCCTCAATTAATATTGCTGCCTCATCATTTGTAATACTTGAATTATTTAAATTATTAGAATTTTGTTCATTACTACTATCTAATAAAATAGGTTTAAAAGATGTTGATTAAGAAGGGTTATTATTAAGACGATACTTATATGTGATAATAGTCTTTAATTGACTATTTCAAGAGCTTTAGAAGACTATATAATAAAAAAAGAAATTAGCATATTATAGCAATAATATTTTTGTAATATTTTTATAATATATTAATATACCTTTAAATGATTCTGACATTTTAATTGTATAATTCTATGCAACTCCAAAGTTTTTCTATAGAAGCTGCATTTACACATATACCAAAAATTCTACAGATTACAAATCCTAATTCATTTGTTAAAACACTAATATAACATCAATAATACTAAATATCATTAAATTGCTTATATGAATTAAGATCATATGGAAATTTAGCTAACCGAAAATTATCAAATTTACAAAGAATGCACTTCAGTTCTTTTCCAGACTATGCATGATAATAATACATAAGCCATTTACCAAATTCTGCATAATTAATACCAGAAATTGTATTATTAAATTATTGCATTCGATATTTTGGATGCAATAAAAAGATAATAAAAGGAGCGGTTGCTCCCATTCTTTCTAACATTTTTTTACTTGACTAAATAAATGTATAGATAAAGTATTCTCTGGATAATTAAGCCAAAATTGAATTAAATAATACATACTATGCACTACTTAAAATAAACGTGCTTTATCACATTGTAATATATCAAGTAATTTGCAATACGAATCTAAAATTTTACTAATTATCACAATATTTTCCCAAAATATAGCTAAATTAATAATTTTAAATATGTTGCATAGTAAAGTTAAAATTCTACTTGGTCAACAAGGTTGAATAAATGGTGGTTCATATTTAATAGTTAATATCTAATATTATATATTATTTATTAATAAATATAGATATTAATAAATTTTTAAATAATAAAATAATGCTACTTATTTGCAATGCTTTTTGAGTTTTTAAAAAACTAATACACATATTAAAATGACTATTCCATCGCGTTTCTCCTGGAACAGATATAGCAATATGCTTTTGATAAGTTTTATATTGCTGATTTCGTAATTAAGCAATAAAGAATTTATAATTTGCATTTTTAAAATAAATGGCAAGCTGAATTGCATAATTAATAACTGTTTTAAATTCAATACATTCTTTAAAAATTTCTCTCACACAAAGATTAATTTGATGAGTAAAACATGATAAGAAAACAAGAGATCTATTGGAAAGTCTTAATCGTAATCTATATTAAAAAAAATTTTATTATAAACATAAATTATAAAACATAAATTAAATAAAAAAAAGTAAATTTTAATATACCAGGCTGCTGCATATATTGATGCACTATCTGTTATAATAGCACAAACTGTAATATTTTTATTTTTTAATTCAAAAAGCATTAATTCTGTTTTTTTAATTACTTCAATATAATTTTCATGTTCAGAACTAATATCAACTGCTTTCTATACATAAAGTCTTCCTTCAGAAGTTAATAAAACTGAACCTAATAATTGCTTATTATTTACATTTGTCCATCCATCAAATGTTAAAGTTACACTAACTGGATCTTCTTTGAGTGCAATATCCATTATTGTATTTACTGCAACCACAGCTTGTTTTAAAATTTGATCATCAAGAGTACGATGATCAGGTAACTTAAGAAAAGGATTTAAAAAGTTAAATAATTTTTTTGCTTTAGGGTTATTAACTCATGAAAATGCAAAACTACAAGAAACTGTAAGTCGAAGTAATAGTATATAAAATTTTTGTAAATCTTCTTTAGATAAAGGTCGAACAATATAGTTATCCATAGGTCTAAATGAGGAAGACTGAACAGTTATTTTATGAGAAGAATTTGATGATGATAAAAAAGGTTGCGATGATATAAAATCTGAAACTATAAATAAAAAAAATTAGTTTAATGTTAATTAAATAATTAATTATAAATAATTAAATTTTAAAATTTACATGGTCTTTTGTTTAAGTTTTGAGTTATATTTAATTGAAAAATCTCTTCTCTCTCTTCTGGTATTGTTTTATTAAGAAAATTAGGACATTTTTTAAAATGTTGAATTATACGATCTTTTTTATTTGAAAACCATATTTCACCTTTTTCTTTTCTTAATACCTCTATACATGATTTACAAAATATTTTCAAATTATATTTATTAACTTTTATTTCAGTTCTAATAATGTATTGTGTTAATAAGTAGGAAGCAGCATTATAATAAATGTGGCTTAAATTTTGATATCCAGTGAACATATAAATTTATCCTGAATAGGTTAAAGATATATTTGAACATATTTATTATAGATTTTTTCTTTTTGATTAGACTGGTGATCTGATAAAAAATTAAATTATCTGGGATATAAAAAAATGTCCTAAATAATTTCTAAAATTAGCGACATGTTCACATGACAATGAACAATGATGGACATTTATCAGATGTGAATGACGGACACAAGACACAGATAATATTATTTCATAAAAATCTGTGAACATCGTCTGTTGTACAATACTACCCTTTGGGATCAGATATATTACTCAATGAAGCTATGATAGATCACTAATCCTATTTTTTAGCCAAAATATCTTTTTATAAAGCTTAGATAATTCTTCTGATATCTGATCTTCTCGAAAAGTTATAAATAGCAATCTACATTTTGCAATCATTTTCAGATTATGGATTTTTATTTCTAATGCTGTTATTTAGCTTTTAAGATCAGATATCTCCTGCTCTGAGATCTCTTTTATTTTATATAATCGAGATATCTCTAGCTCACTATGATATAAATTACGTTTTAAGAATTATATCTGACTCTCATATACTTAATTTTCAGACATCAGTACTGTTTTATCTTTTTTTTATAAATAGTTCTATCTTTTTGAGAGATGAGAAAAGGATGAATAAAGAAGCAAGTGTTCCTACAATCAAAATAGATCCTGATAAGGCCCAGAGAATTGAAAAAAACATTATATTATGTGATATATATTATCACCTTACTGGCTATTATTTTAATCTTAAATCCTTGCTGAAAATGTTTAAGGCAAGTGATGCATGTAAAAAAGAAGGACATCGTTTCTGTCTAAAAGAATGCTGTAATTTTTTAGAATAGCAATATATATACCAAATACATAAAACTCCTTCAAAGAATATTCCTAGATGTAGCTATAACTGAATAACCTACCTAAATTACATATACTAATGTGATTTGCTATTCTTTATACATGATCATTATAAGCGTAAAAAATATATAGCAGTACTTAATGTAATAGACTGTACTTTCCAATATAAGGTTTTTATTCTATTCATATTGAAGAAGAGTTCAGAAGTTACTAAAGCATTCAGAAAAAAATATGATAATTCTAATAATCCTCTTGTATGATCAGAGCTTCTACAATGTGATAAGGGTCGTGAATTTATGGGAAAGATTTTTTGATTAATGAAAAAGCATAATGTTACTATTTGAGTGATTGATGCATATTCTTATTGAGGAGTAGTTTTTACAGAATTTTTTAATAATACATTCACAAAAATAATTTATAAAATCTAAGATGCTATTAAATCTATATATCCTAATTCAAAATTGATAAAAGTATGGATTAGGTATTTGCCTATAATTATCAATTATCTAAATAATTATCTCACACATCTTATTTGAGAACTAGGATTAGAAAAGTGAAGACTCGAGCTAGTAAAAGCTATTACATTAAAATGAGTAGAATCTAAATCATCTATAAAATATAAGCGTCTAATTAGAAAAGATGAAATAGCATTAAAGAAAGATGATACTGTTCGCTACTTACTTGCTAATGTGAAATGAAAAAAGGGTATAAAAAATCAAAGGCAGATAACTGATCTAATATTAAGTCTAAGTCTTCATAAAATCTGAAAAGTGATTATTATAAAGAATGAATCAGTTTTATATTATCTTGAAAATAAAGATAGCACTGCAATTAGTTGCAACCATGTGATACTTATTTATCACTAGTTGCAACTAGTTGCAACTCAATTTTTATTAATGTTGCAATTAATTGCAACTCTATGATGCTTATTTGTTACCGGTTGCAATCAGTTGCAGTGCTATTTTTATCTTGAAAGTAATAATAAATATGCTTTATCATAGGTTTATGTAAAAAAAACTCATGTTAATAGTTGACTCAGAAAAAGTTGAGTATCCATCTCAAAGTATATTATTTGTAAATTTCATTCATACTTCTCCTATTAATAGTGAGTTAAACTAAGCCATTGGTTATGCTCAAAGATGTTATGGTTAGTATTTAGGAAGAACTGGATGGATAAATGATTATGATGTGTATCTTTGGTCTTATAAAAATGATGCACATCAGTAGAAATATCTATTAAATATATCATGAAAAAATTCAAATGGTATCTGCTATACTATTATACTAGTGAAAGAAATTGCCAATACATTTTTGAGAATCTGCTATATAAGAAATTCCTATTTTGCAGACTATCATTTTTGAATGGAATGCAATTAGATAGTTATAATGAGAAACTGCATTTTGCATTCGAATTTTAGGACCCCTAATACTATAATCTTAATACAATGTTTTATAGAAGAGAAAAAATAGATTTGGATGAGCAAAGAATATGTGATAAAAAAAGTAAGATATATGTAAGCAAGAAGGAATATGTCTTATTTCAGTATCCTATATGTGTGACCTTTTCCTTTTATTAAGCATATACTTATCAAGAAAGGATTCTTGAGTAATTCTTTAGGTTAGATCAGAGAAAATTATTTGGTCCCTTTAGGAATTTTTCTTAGTATTTTTCTGAGATCACGTAATCCTACAAATTTGCAAGATTATTTTAGAATATCATTAGTAATAGTTCGTCATAAAAATAAAGAAACTTGAGCTAATTCAAAGGCTTGTATATCATATTAATGAAACTAAAGATGCTCAAAAATTTTGCAATCATTCCAGTATTTCCAATGGCCTTTTACTTTACTAATCTGTAGCTATACTAATTTGGAAAAAACTAATGAGGTTTTCAATCTCATGCTTAGAAATAAGCTTTATTGAATGTTTAATGAAAAGAAAGGAGAAATGCACTATATCAAGTGTGATGATTTGCTCTTAATCAATCACCAACTCAAGGAGCTGAAATATATATATCTCAAATTGACATTTCAGATAATTGTAAATAGTCTAAAACTATATTATGAAATATTACATTTCAGGCTTTGAAGCCTAAAGTGGATTCATTTTCTTCAGATAGAGGTACAACGACTATATTCAAAAATGTATGTGTTAATCTGAAAAAAGTGCAGTAGAAAATTATCTCCTATTTTATTGAGGGTGATATTATAATATCAGTTCAATATATGTATTCTAGAGTTACTTTGATTGCCCAAAGATAATATAAAAAAATCTCACACATGATTGCCTATTTAACAGATCGTACACTGAAGATGAGTTGAGCTGTATTATATATTAATATGCTAATGACTAGTGTAGTGTGATTAAAATTACTGACAAGCATTTATGTAAGAATAGATTGGTCTTGGAAGACCAGTTTTAGACCAGTTAATAGACCAGTCCTTACGGTCCTCAGTCCTTATTCTGAGAACTGGTCTAGACCGATTCTTTATTATTTATAACATATATTATTTTAAATTAAGGATTAATATTATAAAATACTTATTTTATTTATAAAATATTACAAAATTATAGTTGGTTTGATCTGATTCAGTTTTCATCTCTCTTATAGAATGGACCAGTCTATAAGTCCTTGAACCTGTCCTAACATTTATTATAATGATAATGTTTTAAATAGAAATGGAAAAATAACGAGATTAACAAAGGCGCAGTAATCATTTCATATGCAATTATTATTATACTTTTTATATATCATTAAATATGTATATATCAGATTTATATTTATTTCTAATATGTTCTATACCGATCCTTGGACCATTCTTGTAAATCAATCTGGATTGAGAAGGAAACAAATCTTGAACCGGACTGGGCTGGTAGGACTGAGACCGGTCTTAGGACTGGACAGAAAAGGAAACAATATTTTGGACCGGACCAGACTGGTAGGACCGAATAATGCAAGACCGGTCCTAGGATTAACTTATGGACCGGTCCGGTCCTAAGAAAGATGAAAGACCGGTCTTTTTGGACCGGACCGATCCAACCCTAGTTATTCCTTCTTAAATATAAAACTCTTAACTTTATATTTTGTTAAATATTAGTTTTATATGTTCTATAGTTAAAAACTTCAAACACTAGATCAGACTGGATCAGGAAATGGTAAACAAAGTAAATATGCTAGAGAAAGATTATGTTAAATTTGTCAATACTTAGTAAAAAATTAATGTTACATATAACTAATCATTTTTGATATACGTTGTACTATAAACTTAATATAAATAATTGTATAACATCAGGGGTCAAAATTGAATTTCGCTCATGCCAATTTTTAGTTAAACAATTTTATTGGCCAGTAAATGTCAATCATCACGTGAAATTAAACCAATAAGTGGATTTTAACCATGCTCCACGCGTAATCACGAAAAAATGAGATCGAGTGCTATCCTTTGCGTGCTATTTTGTATAAATAACCGAACTCTCCATTATTCTCTATTAATGTCTTCATTAATCAACTATGAGCGAACTAGTTAAACCGCTACAAGGGTAAGTCTCACTCGCAAAAATCTCAGCTTCTAATCTATTTGGATTTCTAGAGGCTTGCCTCCTACTAAAAAAAAAAGAAATAATTAAAGCTGCGGATTTTGAACCGATACACTTGAACAGATTTGATATTACCTGGTCTCGACAAAAAATGGTGTTGGACCAGGATACTTTTGCAGAGTTAAAAAAAGAAGGTACGTTTTTTTTATTTTGCAAAGGAAGGGTAACTCCTAGTTGACCATCGACTTGACTCAGGAGAATTACTGAATTTTGATAACTGGAGCTGGTTACCACTCCAGAAGTTCTCTATTCAGGCGTCCTATTTTGTTGTTGATAAAGGTCTATTGACTCCAGAGGAGGAGTTGATTATGTACATTCCATTATTATTAAATAATTCAATGCTAACACTCAATCTCTTATGATAGGTCGAACATGAACAAATGGTAATTCATACTGGAAGGTGATCTTATTTAATAAAATAAAGGAACCAACCTGCATCCAATGGTAAGGAAGGATAATTCATCATCTAAATAAATTTATTTTTATTAATGTTCATGTCACCTTTCGACATTAATGATTCTTTTCAGAGCCCTGGAACAAGTACAATACTTATACAAACAATTTGAGGACGAATACAGACCGGGATGGTTATCAATGACATACTAACGGGTAAGTAACAAGAGTATATAAGATTATTTTTTATTAGGATTCTAAATTGTATCGTCCATTTCCTTTTAATAGTTGTGCTGGTCTTGTCTGCCTTTGCGGGCGTGTGATCCATAGAAAGCTGTTCTCGAATCTAAGTAAAGATATGCATAAATAGCTTTGACATATGGAACCGTTTTAGCATGTCGTTGGGAAAAGATAATCGAATACCAGTCTATTATAAGGATGAAAAATGCCCCTTGCGAATAATGCCCTGTACCTGTTTCTGAAAAACAAAAGTATCTTGCTTTTTTGAGCAATGTTCCTCACAGAATAAGGTGTCCCGGTCGCAGATACGTTCAAGATTTCGTCCTTCGGCGGCGAATAATTCCTCAAGTCTCAAGTATTTTCCTCCAACTCGAAAGTTGTAGTACCCAATACGAAAATTAGTATGGTTGCGTGTTGGTGGGATTCCAACGATTATACGAAACATGCTATTATTGTTGAATAATTGGTGCGTTATATTTATGAATATTTCTTGATTGTCTGCTTTACATTTCATTTTTCTAATGACTTCTGCTCTTGACAATAGTAAAGAGATGAAGCAAGATATATCTGATTTTTTGAATTCTGACGATTAAAACGATCAAGAGATTTTGAGTAAAAATATTTATTAAGTTGTAAAGAGAACCATGGATAATAATGGAAATAATTGGGTAGATAAGCCGATTGCTCTTTATAAGAGAAATTTTTTTGATGCGCATGTAGAATGTTGAAATATTTTAGTTTAACGCTGTTTGCCAAATTTTTTATTTTTTTTTTTGCCATTATGTTGAGTCACATGAGAATAATAAGATTCTGACGTGACAAGGACAATTAAATGTAAATTTAGTCATAAGTATATTATCATAGTATTGATTAAGTTATTATTGTATTTTAGTTTATTTCTAAAAATGATGAATTATATATAATATTTGGAATTACCTTTATTTTAATAAGGATCATTTGAAATAGGCTCTAATATGAATTTATGTTTTTAATATTGGAATTCTTGAATTAGAGAGATAAGTTCTATTGTAAAAATTTTTCTAATTAAAAAAATTTTTTTTTAATTTTTAAAAAAAAATATTAACATTAGCTTATCTTTTAGACTGATCTGAAATCTTTAAATTTATTTAATCTGAAATGAATCATAGTTACATAAATAATTTATACTCTAAGATATTATAAACTAAAAGTGAAATTGGGTTTCTACTTTGTTGCAATAATTTCTTTGAAATTAGTGAGTATTTTATTTAAATGATTATAAATAATTTTAAACTTTTTAAATAAAATTTGTTACTTTATTAGATAAAACCTAGAGGTTTTACAAGTTATTTAAATAGAATAAAGTAAAATTTAGTGAAATTATATTAAAACCTTAATAAAAAATCTGTGAAATTCTGAAAAAGTAAAACTATATCAAAGCTTATAAAAATGTGAATTATATTAAATCCTTTGTAAAAAATTAAGAAAATATTTTGCAAAATCTAAAATAAGTTTAGATAAGTAATCTTAATTATAATTAATATCTATTAAGTATTATAAAAGATATATAATAAAATACTTCAACTTATTAGAATATAGAATCAGGATAATTATTAACTCAAAATATAAAATAATTAATAAAAACATTAATATAATTTTCAAAATTCATATTTTTTTTTACTATAACTAAAAGTTTGATTCAATACTAATTAAAATAATTCTAAAATATTATTGATTTTAGTATTTCTAATGAATCAAATCAGGTCAAGTTTTGAGTCAAATTATCTTACATATCTTTAATTCAAAGTACTTATTTATTATATATAACTAAAATTTATAATTATGCATAATCATGCAAATCAAATATATAAGTTTATATGAGTTATTTTAGAAACTTTAATTAATTCTTTCTTAAATTTAACTATAAATTAAATACAATCTTCATTGTAAGCTTTTCTAGAATATTTTTAAAAAATTACATGATCATCTGATTCAAAAAAAGCAAATCTTGAATATATAATTTATTTTTATTTTTTATTTCAATAACATTTTCTTTACATTATTTAAATCTAATTTTTGTTATTTTCAATTAAAAATATTTTTTTTATATAGAGCATAACTATCAAACCTTTATCATAAAAGTATTTTTAATAATATTATAATGTAAAGTAGTATTAAACTTATAATTTAATATATTTGCGATATTATCAAGAGAAGTAAAATTGATTATTATAAATAATATGTTATAATATCTAATTATTATATTGAGTAAAGCATTTTAAAGCATTTAAGATATTTTAAAGTTTTGTAAAATATGTTTCTTTATATCTTTTAATAGTATCATTTATTATATTAGAAAAAATATGTATTTAAAGTTAAATAATTCTTAATTTAGTATAATTAAGATAATTTTTTCACATTATATACTTAATAGTTCATTTTTTTATATTTTAATTTTAAAAAAAGTATAAAATATTTTATTATTTAAAAAATTTTTTTATATATAATAAAAAAAAACATTTATTATAAAATTAATATATAATTCACATAATTAAAATCTGATAATTTATTATTATTATTGTAGAATTTTTTAATTCAAGTTAGTTACTTCTTTAATTTTTTACTTAAAATTGCTAATTGTGATTAAGACATTAAGATTTGCCTAACTTTTAACTTTATTAAATTTATATACTAAACTTAATAAATATATCAAGTATAAAGACTTAAAAGATGATATTACAAAATAAATTTAATTAAAGAATTTAGATGATAATCTCAATTATAAATATTATAGAGATTATGTTAGATTATATGAAAATATAAAAAGGGAGAAAAATATAAGTTTTAATTAATTCTTTATTAAATTAAATCTCATATTTATAAAAATATTAATTTATAACTTAAGCAAAAGGTTTATCTATTTATATAAAATTTCTCTTATTATAGCTAATTAATTGTTATACTATAAACTAACTAATTTAATAATTAAAATATAAATGAACTAAATGAATTAAAAATATATAATAATATAAAAAAAATAATAAAAAGTAAAATATTAATAATAAATATTAAATCAAGTATTCTAAAATTTTATTTAATTCATGAAATTAGAATTATAATTTCTTAAATTATAGAGTTTTATAAATAAATTTGTCTGCTTATTTACTATAAATTCTTTTCTGATTTATTTTTATGAAAAATTAAAATTTTTATTTATAATATTATGGTAACTTTTATTTATTAATTATATAATAAATAATTTAAAATTATTTATAAGCCAAAAATTTTTATTTAAAAATTTTTATTATTAACCTTTGATAAACTTATTAAGTTAATTTTAATAATATTAATTATAATAGAATATTCCAAAATTTATTATGAAAAATAACTTTAATTATTATACTTTTTATAATTTACTAAGAAATTTTATAATTTTTATTAGTAATAAGTAATTTAATTAGTTTGCAAATATATAAATTTAAGAGAATTTTTAAAAAATAATTATAATAAATATTTTAAAAAATAATTATAACAAATATTTTAAAACTTAATTTTAAAATTGAATTATTAAAAAAAAAACTTCTTAAATAAATTTAAATTTTTTAAAAAAAGTTAATAAAAAATATATAATAATTATATTATTAAATTAGTATTTTATATTTTATAAAAAATTAATACTTTTTTTTATTTAGGTAAATTTACCTACTTTACAATTTAAGGAATAAGTTTTAAAAGATTTGTATTCTTAGAATTTATAGAATTTGTAATATTTTTAGAATTTTATATAATAAGATTATCATAATACATAATTCATATAACTTCATTCTTATTAGACAATTATTTTGCTAATAATATATATAATATTAAGTTATAGAGTTAACTAAATTTTATATATTAAATAAAATTTTTTTTTAGAGATATATATACATCAGAAGATATATTAAGGTAGATTCTAACAAATATCCTACCCATAATCCTAAGGTCTTATATGAATGAATATTGCATAATCTTGTTATGTACATTTTCATAGTAAAAATTATTATTAGTATTATAGTCAAATAGTCACTAGCTTTGATCTTATATTTTGTATCAACTGATTTCTACTTAGATTATTAGGATTAGATAGAGGCTCACTTCAGCTATAGTAGATAATACACTATTTTTACTAACACTTATAGGATTTTACCCTATTGATAACTACCATATATCATAATAAAAATTCAATAAAACTACCATACTTTATAAAGAAAATCTTATTGATAACTACTGAGATTGAGAAAATAGGTTCTTTTATGTAGTGGTTTTATATACATAGCGTTAAACTTATCTAGAAATTGAATCTAATCTCTAACTCTAGTAATAACAAAATTTAGCCTACAGCTGTAATGTATAAGTTAGTCTATAATACACTTCAAATCTACTAATTACTGGTTAATCATTTTCTTATTTGTATAAGGGCTCTGAGTTTGAAGACGTAAAATAGTATTTACTATAGACCTATTAGTGAAAGCCAAGTTTCTGTTGATCTCTAGCTTTATTTATATCTACTTGTTCTTCAAACCTAGTATTTAAGCATGATCAATATAGATTGATAAATCAATTTACCAGTTTCTAATACATATTAGTTTATATACCTACATGTTTAGTTACATATAAAATTCTTATGAAAATCATCTAGTTTTATATTTCAGCTGAGATCTGAACTTATGGCTATCACAGTGTAATCTACAATAAAAGCTTAGTTATTATTAACTGAACTAGAGATGCTAATCCCTTATATATTAAATAAAATAAATATAAAGAAATTAAAAATAAAGGTTTATTAAAATAATAAAAAAAGATAATTTTTTTATTATTTTATATTTTACTTTAATATTTATTAAATAAATTTATAATAAATAATATTTAATTATAATAATTATTATATTTTATATTAATATTATTATATAAAATATTATTTAAATAAAAATAACTTTTAATAAAAAAAAATTTTTTATTTTAAATTTAAATCTACTATAATTTAATAAATATTTAAATTTTAAAAATTTAAATTTAATTATTTACTCTTTAATATTGTTTTATTATATTATAAAAATTTTTATTTTCTTATTTTCTTATAATTAAAATTTTATTTAATTAAAAATAGTCTCATCTATACTAAATAATATAAAATATTTTATTATTTATTTATAAGTTAATTATGATTAATCTATAAATTTAAAATAGTTTCAAAAATTATTTTTAACAGTTTGCTATTTATCATCAGTAATAATCATAACTGATATCATAAATTTTCTTTTTAAAGATTTGTAAAACGTAATTTAAATTTGCTAAATCAAAATTATTTTTTTAAAAGTGTGTAATAATATTGTATCTTTCAAAAAACATTTAGCAAAATTAGATACGTGATAAATAATATGTAATGAATATGATTTTATATTTAAAAAATTCTAGTTCTTAGAATATATAGTAAAAATAAAATGTAAAAATATGACATAAGGTAATAAATTATTCAGATAAAAATATCATATAATACTAGATGATAATGACTACTAATAATACATAATAATTTTCTTTATTTAAGAAAAATTTTAAAAAAATATTTAATATTTTTATATATTTTTTAGATTTATATTTTCTTTAGATTTATGTTAAAATATTTATAAATAATTATTTTTATTATTAAAAAAAAAAAAGATATTTTTAATATTAAATTTAAAAAAAATTTATATAAATATTTATTAATAAAATTTTATTATTTAAGTTATTATATATTTTATAAAATTTTTAATATAAATAATTTTATATTATTACTTTAATATTATTATTAATTATTATTTAATAATTTTTCTGATTTTTATAATTTAATTTAATTTTTTTTATTAAAATATAATAATTATTTTAATAAATATTTTATAACTTTACTTTTATTTTAAATATTTTTATATAAATATTAACTTTATTATTAGTTTTTAAGTAATTTTTAATTAATTAATATAAGATTTTTATTTAAATCATTTTTGATGATTTTGTTAAATATTATCTCATAATATGATTATGTGATTTATATCATAGTGCTCATTAAAATTATTAATCAATATAATAAACTTTTTTTGAATTTTACTATTTTACCTTCTTATATTTCTTTTTATTATTGCTTTTCTACAAAATTTCATTTTCTCACATCTTTATTATTATTACTTTGCTAAAAAAAAACAGTTTTTTGTAATATTTACTAATATTTTAATAATATTAAAATAAAATTACCTTTTATTTAACCTTTTATTAATAAGTTTTTATTAGTAAAATTAGTATCTTTTTATAATTTATATTTATCACACTGTAAACATTACTCTATCCATCAAATAAATTAACTATGATTTGAAGTCAATAAGAAAATAGCTATAACTTAAATATAATCAACTTGACATATTATTAGTTAAAGAATTTGTTTAGTTAATAAGAATAAAATTATAAATTTTATGTTTGCAAAATGTTAAATTTGGTTATTATTGTTATTAAATATATTTTGAATATAATATTAGGATCTGTTTTTTACCTAAAGCATTTTCATGCCCTTTATATAAGAAAATTATAATTTAAGGAAAATCTATGATAATTATGATATTATTGACAATAATAACAAAGTTAACAGATATGCTAATTATGTTTAATATGAAATAAATAATAATAATAATAGATATGATAAAATAATATAAATAATATATATGTTTTTATAATAATAATGATAATAATAATAGAAATAATATAAATTATAAATATGTCATATTTGATAAGTTCATCAATTTTTGCTAGTTTCAACACTTTTTTTTGCATTTGATGTTTAAATTTTCAGACTTTAATATAAAAGAATAAATAAAAAAGATTTTAAAAATATATCTTCCTAATAAACATTTATCTTTTTTTTTTATTTTATAATAGAATATCTAAAAAAATTCTTATTATACTTGATATTATCTATGAGATATATATATCAGAATGCAGTTTGATAATTAAAATCATATATATTTAGTTCTATTAGCTTATAAATATCAGATTAACATTGTATAGTGATTATAGAACAAATATCTTAATAAAGATAAAGGTATATATAACTATCCTTCTATCTACTCAATATTTATATTATATTTTTTATATTATTCTAAATCTTAAAAACTATATTATGTAGTCACTTAGATCTTAATATATTGAATTTCAATTAGCATTTTTTATATTATAATACTTTATTTAAAACAATTTTTGTATCTTGATTTGAAGTATTATATATAAAATTTTCTGATATATTATTATATTTGAAAATTACATTATATTTAATTAAGCATCAATAAATTAAATGTTAAAGTTAATTAGAGTTAGAGTTAGATTTAATATAGATTAAATAATTGTTATTAATCATACAATCATTTCTTATTTAAAATTTTAATGCTAACATATTATTAACTTAATAGGTAGTATGATATTGAATTTATTATAAGTATTTTAAAAGGTAGGCATACTAAAAGATTAAAATCATGCTTAAAATATAGTTTAAAGGTCTTAAAAGAAAAGAATATATATATCAAAATAGTTTTAAAGATTGACATAATGTAAGATAATATACTTTACTATGTAAATATTATAAAAAGAATACATACATTTAGAATATTTCTATTATTATAAACAGCTGATTAAAATACTTAGATACAATACAAATTTCATAAAATTTGCAAAATATTATTTTAAAAAAATAACACTAACTTTACAATTCATTTTTCTCTAAAATTATATAAATAATATGGTAATATTCAGAATCTATTATTTGTATAATTTTTTTAAAATTCTATATATTACCTTTTTTGCTATTAATTTATATAGTACTTGGGTATAAATATGTGAAGATATTATACTATAGAGTACTTTAATCAGCTGTTTATGATAGATTTATTATATTATATAATTGTTTAGATTTTCATTATATTTGTAAAACTTATAATTTATATATATCTTTAATATTGCTAATAAAATAATGCATTAATCACATAATCTACATACTGCACTATAATAAAATAGTGTTTAAAAAAATATTAAAAATAATTGTTAGAAAAGTTTTTAATATAAATATTTATAAGTATATGAAATCAAAATATTTTGAAATAATAGTAAAATTAAATATAATAATAATACATATAGTATATTATAAACTGTAAATTATTTTATAATAAAAAGTGTATCTTATTTTTAATAAATTACTTTAAAAAATAAGTATTATTATAAAGAATATTTTATTAAAATTTTTAGTTTAATTAATCTAATCAAATTAAAAAAATTTTTTTATTTATTTTATTTTATTTTTTTTAAAAAAAAGAAACAATATTAATAATAATTTAAATCCTTTGATGTTAAATTTCTTTCAGATTTCTATTTATATATAAAAATAATTAAAATCAATAAATTTGAAGAATAATTTTTTTTTAAATATCTTATTAATTGTCACATTGCCTAAAGTTTCATAAGAAAATACATAATTAAACATCATATTTATCTTTAATATTTAATGAATATTATAATAATTATC
>CAJVPP010001912.1:0-17241 GCA_910592005.1 Funneliformis mosseae
CAGGTGATCATGTATTGTGTTATATTATATTTCTGAAAAATTTAAGGGGTAGTTATATAATAATTTTGGACGATCTCGGGCGATCGGATACTTATGACCGCTACTGTATTAAAGAATTTAATCTGATCAACTATACCCTTAATTATTATTATAATTTACTTCAAAAAATATAATAAGCAAACATTCTAATAAATTCTTAACATAATATTAAAAAGAATTCAGATTACTAAACTGATTATTAAAACAATTTATAAATGAATTAAAATAATTTAATAAGTTAAAAACTATATATATTTAAATAATTTAAGTATTATTGAACTTTATATTTATAAAAATTTACAAATTCTTATTAAAATATGATTTTATTCTAACTATAAATAATATTTCTATAATTATATAATTAAATTTTTTTTTACCAATAATTTAGTGATAAAATAAAAATTAAAAAATAAATAAGATCTGCTTTTTCTTCAGTTTTAGATTGTTGGTTTTGATCAACTAAATGCTTTTCAGTCTGGATTAGCTAATTAATGGCTTTTTCTAAGTTTTTTTCATATTTTTGAGGACTTCTTATTAAGAAAGATTGTTTTTAATTTCTCATTTTAAATAGTTTTGACAAGTAGTTAGTAAAGAAGAATAATCTTATTATATTAACACTATTATAATTTTGATTAAGACCTTATAATATTTGATTTATCTTAAAAATAATAATCAATTATTATTAATTAAATTACTATTTGAATAATTCAAACTTTAATAAATCTTTTTATTAATATAAATATAGAAAGAAAAAAACATCAACATTTTTAAAAAATTATAAATTTTTAATATAATAATTTAAATTTATAATTATCATAAATACTATTTTATAACTAATTTATAAAATCTTACTAGAACTTTAAATAAGTCAAATTAGCTTAAATTAATTCTTAAAGATCAGGTTAAATCAAATAAATATCTGATTTAATTTAATTTCTATTTAAATAATTTAACCTGACTTAATCTGACTGAATCATTTAATTAAATGATATATTATTATTTAAAAAAAAATAATTCATTATTATTTTAGTAAAATTATATATTATTATTCAATAAGAATGATTTATTATTATTTAAAAAGACCAATTTATTATAATTCAAAAAGAATAATTTAATATTGTTCAATTATAATAATATATATCATTTAAGAAATTGATTTGAATTAGATAATAAGTTAATCTAATATAACCTAAATCTAAAAATTACTAACTTAATATGAAATTTAACAATAATAAAAATTAATTAACTAATATACTAGTATTTTATTTAGCTGTTATTAAATCACATTTTTTTTAATACCTAGTAGATTTTTAAATAAAGCATTGCTTGCAATATTCCAAATACTTAAATTAATCTTATGATTTCATCATGCTTTTTACTACGCTAGTTCAGAAAAAATGCGTTAATTTATTTCCTTTATAAATTTTACTCACGTGTGGTAAAACGTGAATATTCTTTGTGAAATAATTTTTTTTTCCTTTATGTTATTTATATGTTAAGTCAGCATGCATATAATATAATTATTTGTTATAACTTGCTTACAATAACCAAATTCAATTGATCTTCACGTGGTCTTATATTATTTTGGAAATGTATGGAATGTCAGGAATATAAAAACACGTTCTCTTGTCAGAATCACTGAAAATAAAAAAACTTGAAAAAATTTTTTATTTGATTCCTTTTCCCATCACTTACCCAAGAAGCTCGAAGAAATAATAGTTACTATTTTGGAGAGTTTGAATGTTGAGACAGGGTGAGTATTTCACTTGTCGAAAAAAATTGTATATCCGAAGTTACATTACTACTAGGTTTAAAATGATGGGAAATGAAAGCTTTTTGTGGCCATAGAAAAAAAATGATGTGAACGTTCTTCTTTGATTTTTGATGATAATGACGCAAATTTCTCATTTTTTTTATTTTTACAATTTCATAGAGGACGTGGTGACAAAGGGAAAGATATACGCTCGCGTATTTATAATATTCCATTCGTTATTCATGCAAGAACTTGAGAAGTAAAAAAAAAACAGGTATGTTTTAATGAATTTTATTATATTTAATGAATATCATTAATAAATTTCTAAAAATCACAGGTCCTTCTATCGTCCGAAAGTTGGATGGGATGCTCTCCTGATAAACGGGTAGGATAATTGATATAATAGTAGCCTCTTTGAAGGATAAATTTCTCGTAGAGGCCAAAGGTTCTAGATTTAGACACGTGGTAGGTTGCTTCATGGTCACGAAAAATGACTGGAATGTTCTTGTTAATTTTTGATGATAATGACGCAAGTATTCATTTTTTTATTTATATTTTTCACAGAGGCTGAGGTGATAAAGAGGTGGATATACGCGGGCGTATAAAAAGACGAAAAATACGTAGCCCAGTGCAAAGCGTGAAAGGTAAAAAAATAGGTATTTAATGGAATTTAATGAAAATTTATTACATCTAAATGAATATCACTTAATAAATATTTTAATTTCTCAGGGCCTGCTGTCATTCGGGAAATGGATAGGTGCTATCAAAAGAGTTATGGCCGACAATCGATGTCGTGGTGGGTTTGTTTATCAAAGGAATCCATAACGCTTATGCAGTCAGGGAAACTGTAGAATGGAGGCGTAATTCATTAACGCCTATACAAATAAAAGTGGCAGAACATATGTGTAAAAAGCTTAATATCGAATGTCAGATAGTTGAACCTTCTGGAATCATTTACCAGTGGCGCGGTAATAGCGGCCAAAGAATCAGATATAATCCTAACCGATTATCTATATGATGACCTATCAGAAGTCGCTGGTCGACTTAAAAGAAAAAGATATATCGTTTATTTTTATTTTTATTTTAATTTTATTATATATGGGATTGAAATCGAGTTACGAACATAGTAAATCTTATGATCCGTAACGTGATTTAATTCCATATGCTTTCCAATATTTTATTCCTCGATCTTATTTTAATGCAAATCTGCTTTATCTTTCGTAATATTCTTTATGATTGATGTCTTTGCTTTGTTTTTATCAGATTGAATATCCTTCTTTTAGAAGTTTATGAATACAGGATCGTTTTTCAATAAATATTTGGGGTATTAGAATAAAAAGTAATAGTAATAAATAAATTTTGCAATTTAATATATTTTAATAACTGACTTTTAAATAAGCTTTTTATTGCAATATTTATTTAATATTTAAAAAAATTTTGTCAGGTGGTTTCTTTTGTGAGTCCGGATTACTAAGATTAAAATTTTATATTTTATTAAGACATTAATACTTTTTTTTTTAAGTTTGCAGGCAATGTGCCTGCAAGATAGATAGATAATCTAAGAGATAAGGTAATTATACATTTAAGATGACGAGGGAAATTCCTAAAATTTAAATGACGTTTCTGTCCTTCTGAAGAACGTGAAGGTGGCACTATGTTTTTATGATATCGGACCTTTGCTCAGAAGTTGATTATCAAAAATTTCTACTGAACACAAATCAACTTTTCATTTTAACCTGATCTTTTAGCAAAAACATAATGTTTTCAGATAAAATTCTCACTAGTGAAATACTTCCAGATCAATTTCTAGTTGTTGGTCATCCTCGACATTCTGCCATAGATATCTATTCGCTTTTTCAATTTTTGAGCTATAATGTTATTTGGGTACACATTCATGAAAGACTGCACCTATGCTCCGTGTGTTAACACGGGAACGTCACCCACTCAGAGCTATCACTCTTTCTTTATAGAACACCTGCCCTTTTCAATTATTTTTTTCATCTACCACCATCTTTTATACGACAGCCAGAAATCCTTTCCAAACATTTTGAATCATACATGATTTATTGTGATTATTAACGCTTCGTCATTGGATAAAACTCGTTGTAAGACCATTTTTTTGGACGCGTCCCTTTGAGAAAAGACTTTATAAGTCGTGTTAGTCTAAGACAATAAAAATAGGATAATTCACTCATAGACATGCTATACTTGCTTCGGCTTGAAAAAACACTCTTGATCATATGCAAAATGATAATTCCGTTACATTCCAATAATATTTCGATATCAATTGTTTTTTATTTTGATTATTTAGTGTATATGACGTAAATTCTAACAATTGCATATCTTGCAATAGCTTCTATATCTTTTCCCAAAGAAGGAATTATGTACAAATGAAACTATGTATAATCCTTGACCAAAGAAAACTATACAAAAAAAATGTAAATTACGAAAAAAAAATTCTGAATAATTTCTGATTTATTAAAAAACCATTTTGAAATGGAGGAAAAAAAAAAAAAAAAAAAAGTTGGGGATGAAAACACAATGAAGAAATCAGATTATTTAATAAGGCCTAATTTTGTTCTACAAATTTAAATTACATATAAAATTATAATTATATAAAAAGGTCGCAAAATAATTAATAATTATTATAATTATGCTACTTGTTATTATGACGTTGCAAAGTTTTAAAAAAGTAATAAAAAAAATATTGAAATGTTTGATTTATAGTAAACCAACTTCGCGTAAATTATTTTGAATAATGATGTCATTAACAGCAGCCATAACAAATCTAATTTGGTGTGTATCAGTAGCACATGTAAAATGTGTATAAATTTGTTTAACATCTGATTGATTTAATGATACGAAACGATTAAGTATATAATCACAAGCAGCATCATAATTCTCTCCACCATCATAATCCGGGAAGTAATTACACATTGGTGAGATCGGTAACTTTTCTTTAAACCTATCAATTTTGTTTAAAAACAAAATAATTGATGTTCTAACGAACCACCTTGAATTGCAAATCGAATCAAATAATGTCAAAGCTTCTTGCATACGATTCTAAAGAAAGCACGAAACAAAAAAAAAAAATCAATCAATTAAATGCTTTAAATTTATAAAAAAAAAAAAATTTATCGGTAAGATTGAACACGTACCACTGTCTCATCTTCCAATAGCAACTGATCATATTCAGAAATAGCTACTAAGAATACGATGGCTGTGACATTTTCAAAACAATGAATCCATTTCTTACGTTCAGAACGTTGTCCACCAACATCAAACATACGGTAAGTGAGATCCCCAATCAAGAATGTGGTTTCTGTAATACCAGTTGTCTTTACACGGGATCTCAATACATCTTGATCGGATGGAAGGTAATCCAGTTTAGCAATACTATCAATTGTATCGAAATAGCTAAAAGGGAAACAAGATTTTTTTTTTTTTATTCAAAATTTTTTATTGTTTAAATAAAAAAAAATAAAAAGAAATCTCAACTTACTATTGTGCAGAATCATTCAATTGGTATTCTCGCGAACGGCTAAAGGCTTCTTGAATACCCTGATCAGCCCATAAAGATTTAATAGCTATAGCTATATCTTGAGGCAAATGATCTCCCTCAATTTGATCTGGTAAACTCGAGATGGTAGTAGCATATTTTTGATTCATTTCAACTTTATAATGTATTCCCATAGTATCCATTGCTTTCACAATAACTTTCATGGATTGTACTGTATTGGAAAAGATAATTTCTTTAAAAGATTCCTTTTCTTCCGGAGAATATCCTCCGTCATGAATAAGTTTCATTTGTTTAAGAATTGTCGATTTTCCGGATTCACCAGCGCCTAATAAAAGAGAAATATTTATCTTTAATTAGTTAATGAAATGATTAAACATTTTCTATATTGACCTTCACGTGTATCATATTCTGCGCCATCAACCATCCCCCACCAAAGTACTGCGCCGCATGCGAAACTATTTTCCATCGCATTTATTCAAAAAAGATTTCCTTACCAAGTAAGAGCATTTTAATTTCATTACGCAACCTAAGTTTGTCTTTTTTAATTTGATTTTCAATTTCTTCATTTTTTCTTTTTCCTTCTTGGTCTTCTTGACTCATGCAACAACCCATATTGTATATTTATGTTCTAGGTTCGTTTATTTGGAAAAAAGTGTTGACCTTGAATTGTTATTTTAATATTTGAATTATGTTAATTGCTTGTTTTGGTTTTTTTTAGAGTATAGTTTAATCGATAAAAAAAATTATTCACAATTAATAAATTTATTTATTTCATTCGTTTTGTTCGTTTATTGTTTTTTGAAAAAAAAAAAAAACAACTTTTTCTTTTTGCAGTAAACCTTTTTTTTTTTTTTTTTTTAAAAAAAAAACCGAAAAATTTTTTTAATTTATAAAAAGCTTTTCGGAGAAATTGTTATTTAAAAAAAAGTGAATGAGTTTATTTTTTCAAAGTTTCTTAACAACGTAAGTTAAGTGAAGAATTAAACTAAAGAATTCGAGATTAGAAGAGAAACCGTTAAATAAAGTTAAGTTTTAAACGGATCATTAATGGAATGACTGTACCTAAGGTTTATAATGATTGCACAAATAATGTTTCACCTAATATTATTTTTCATTTGTGCAATTTTTTTACGGTGAACGGAAATGGGTTACCAATTTGGTTCAGCTTTAATTGGATGCAACCTTTTTACTCATTAATAACCTAGACCAATTAAAAATATTGTTGTATTTTTGGTTTCGTATGACCAATTTGCAAGTCACGGTTAAATTGAAGCCACCACGTTCTAAAAGGTGTTTTTTTTTCAAGCATGTGATAACATTGTTAGCGGATTGCATTGTTAGTGGTTGTGTATTCCCGAAAGAAGTGAACATGCGATTACGTTTTCGCGATAATTTTGGTCTTATTCTTTTGCCGCGTACGTGATAATAATAAATTTTCGAATTGTAAGTTATTTGTTTTCATTCTGTGGAAAATCTCAATATTGTTTCACAATTTAATTTCTTAAATGAACGACTTTAATAATAAAAAAAAAAAGATTATTGAATTTAGTACCCGTTATTTGGCATCTGATTATAAGATATAATAATTGGTGAGTTTCTTTAAGTTTGTAATACCGTACGCTTTGTACCTTTTTTGAAGATTTAATAATCGAACCAATCGGTATATTATTATTATTATTAATTTTTTTTTTTTTTTGTGAAGGTTATGAAATTTTTAGTTAAATAAAAAAAAAAAAAAAAAAAAAAAAAAAAAAAACTTTTTGTTCAAATACCCTTGTTCATAACAATGAAATGAAAAACAATAAAACTGTAATAAGAAAATAAAGTTTTTTTTTTTTTTATTCTTTTGGCCCAATCAAATTATTTTTATTTTATTTTTTTTTTATTAGGGGGTGGAATAAAGATTTTTCAACAAGAATTTGAAAGGAACGCATGTATAATGACTTGCATACCGGTTTGTGTTTTTTATTTTTGCACAAGGATAAACAAGGTTTTTTTTTTTTTGTTCTATTTGATGAATGAAACGGTTATATCAAGTGTTAGCCTAATTTGGCAATTTTAGCAAGTTTTTAAATTTTTTCATTCTGTAATTCTAATTTTATGATTTTTCTTTTTTTCCATTTTTTCTTTCTTTACGTTTGATGTTTTTGATCATCATTTCGGATTTATTTTTAGCAAAAAAAAATGTTGTAATATTAATTAATTCCCATATTCATTCCAAATTCGTCATCACAATAAAAATTCCTTTTTGATAAGATGAAAACACGTTTAATTATGGGCGTATAAACAATGCGGTTTCCTTGGAAAATTTATGCATTAGGTTCAATCTTTTAGACCTTTATTTTCTTAACACCTAAAAGGAATTTGATCATCATTTCCATCTAGTGTATAGATTTTTTCTTTCCTTCCCCGTACACGCCCGCATTTTGATAACAAATCTGATGAATTGTTTGTTCATTGTTTTGAAACAAAAAAAAAGGGGGGGGGGATACTCAAAAAGAATCGTTCTATGTTATTTTTTTCTTATTGGAGAACTATAATGCTTACAAAAATAAAAAGAAAATCAGATGGTTTATTGTCACGTGATTACCATTCCCAACCCGAAATTAAAACTTCTATGAAATCAATAATACATTTTATTTTTTATTATTATAAGAATGTAAATAATGTACAATAAAATGATAATGGTTGAACAAGAACTCTATTTTTATACTATTTACAAAAGAAAAAAAAAGGAAATATAACATAACTGCTTAAAATATTTATATTTATATTTCATTCATGGTGAAACGAGCCAAAGGTGACTGGTCTGACTTTAATATTGACATCATCATCTGATGCTGCACTCGTATAATATTTTGAATGAGTTTTACTACGACGATGATGTTTTTTTCTAGAGGTAACGATATGCGAAAGACGGTTATGACCGTGATTACTATTGATACTTCCGTTTTGCCAATAAAAATTGTCTCCGATAGTCGTTGAATATAAATCTTTTTCCAGAATTTCATTATAACAATCTAACCTGCTTAATTCTAAAGATGTTGCTCTTATTCTTTTTCCCAATTCCGTTGCCACCTGAATCATCCTATCCCTCGTTATTGCTTTATATGGAATCATTATTATCAAATTATTTCTAAATCGAATATCAGTTTCAAATTGTGACCTCAACATTTTGATTTTTCCTTCAAGTTCTTCAATCTTTGCCTAGGAATACAAAAATAAACAAAATTAATTTTTGTTTTTAATAAAAAAAAGAAGAGAATGAGCCTAACAATGTGATATATATTTGTACATACTTTCAAAACTTCGGCCCTGCTGTGAGCATCATTAATTTTACTATCATCATTACAACTTTGTTGATAATTAAAAAATGATTGTAAGAACGTATGCCTTTTTGGTGGTCCACTCTCAGTGCTTAAACTTTTATTATGATTTAAACTGCTACTCCTTGTATGTCTCATTTTCAATCCCACAGTTTTAAAGGTGGCCGCGTAATTTATCTTTGTAATCCAATCATTCATTTCGACTTCGTTTTCAGCTTGGAAAAGATACTGATTGCCTTTTGGACATACTAGACGGAATACATGTTTATATTTTGTATAGCTTTTATCATGTAAAGCAACCGAATCTGAAGTCATCAGGATCATATCCGGTTTTAATGTAGGTAATATTGTTGACTTCTTTAAAAAGAACGTTAAATATAGTATTAGCATTATATTTTTTTTTTAAAAAAAAAAAGAAAAAGTTAAAAATAGATCTTCTCAATACCGATGGATCTTTCAAATCGGAAATTTTAGAATTGAACCAATCATCATCCTTAAACATCATTATCTGACTTCCACTTAAAATCATCCCATATTGACTCCAACTTCTTATAACTCCAGATTTCTTTCCTTCTAATAAATCAACTTTACGACTTAATTTTCCAGCTTTGGTAATTTTAAGAAGAAATGACCCTTCATCATCACCCAAAGGGTGTATTGAAGACGATATTTGATTGAATGTTTCACTATTCCGTTGGGTCCTCACTCCCGTGATCCGAATAGTATGAGCCGTTGTAAATGCGCGATGAATACCAACTGTGTCAAATTCAGGAAGTGTTCCTTTATATGAAAAAGGATTTTCCGACGGAACAATATGTTCAATCGATGGGGTGTAGTCGGTTCGAATTTTCTAAATTAAAAAAGTTTTTTTTTTTTTTGAGTTCCCGGACGAAAAACATGAAAAATATTAATAATAATAAAGAAATTTTACATGTTTGATGACAAAGTAAGGATCATTCTTGAAGCACGAAGAACGATCCAGTAATCCAAATATTATTGAATGACGGGATTTATGAGAGGAAGAAAGCATGGTCTGTCCATTAACATCTACGTCGTCATCAGCATAAATAAATCGCGTGAACGTGATATTATCATAAAGGATCTAAAATTCAATTTCTTCCGTGAGTTCTTTAGGATTTAATTAAAAATCAAGGGAATAATAATACATGTATTCTTTACCTCCAATATCTCTGGAGGAATTCCATCGATCTTTGTATTCTTTACAAATTCTTCCTTTGTCATCTTTCGCTTTACGCTCTTGTTAAATGCATCAGTATGAAGCATTAACATTGAGAACGCAAGAACATATGCGGTATCTAAAATAATAAAATTTTTTTTTTTGGTTAAATAATAGTGATAATAATAGTAATGATCATAATTGAGTATTTATCTTTTAATACATACCCGAAGAGGGAAATAAATCTGGATTACATTCATGATATCGCTTTGCAAAAGCTTCCATTACGCGATCAATTTGCTGTGTTTCTTTCGGCAGGTGACAATCCATAAGGAATTTCCTATTAAAATTAAATTAAAGAAAACAAGAAAATTAACTTCGGTTAAAATAATAAAATACGAAAGGAGAAATCAATAACGAAAAATTAACCTTAAAGCGATATCAACCGGATCTCTGGTGAAATCAAAAGTTTCCATGTAAGTTCGTAACACAGTTTCATGAAATACATCTTTACTTTTAGTGAGCAACGTTGCCAATTCTGATTTAGATAGAGTATCACGTAATTTATCAAGGTATTGTTGTGGCGTTTCTTTATAAGAATTATTTAGGAAAACGGTGTCTCTTCTGGAATCAGGCAAATGAACCATTGAGCTTGCAGAAGGTATCGTGTTTTTTTTATATTTCAGATCATCAGTTTGCTCTTTAAATAAAAGAGTGTGAACATTTGGGGCAGAACCAGAACGTATATGACGCCTTTGTGATTTAACACCATCGTTTAAATACACGGGATTCGAATTTTCGGATGAAATTTCATTATCGGGAGGAATAGAAATTGAGGGAGTTATTATTTCTGTTTCATCTTTACTCGTATCACATGAGGATTCATAAGAAACTATTGTAATACTTGGAATCTCTGAATCATTGCTATCATTGATTGAAGGATTCATATCTGGAGGGTTTTGTTGCTTTGATGTGGATTCACCAGAGTTTGATATTGTGGTAGTCGTAACAGTTGTTACGGTCGTCGTAGTCGTTGTAGTCGTTATTGTTGTGGAATTTGGGTCATCAATGAGAGAATCTGAATATGGAGGAGGAGGCGGTAATTCTTTATCAAGATATGCTAGTATAGTATCATTACTTGAATTACGACGTATCAAGCTATTGTTTGATCCCTTTTTTGTAGGAGGATTGGTAGACTTTGAACGAGATAACTGTTTAACATTCTTTTTAATATCAAGATAGACGACTTCCTGTGGCTGACTGTTCAAAATGTTCATTCTATTAAAATAAATCGGTAAAAAAAAAAAAAAAAATTCCCACCACAAGAATTTTTACAGTATATCACTTTTTTTAAATGAAAATTTATTGAATGAACACAAAAATTTTTTCTGACAATAGACAAAATATTTATATATAGGCAAGGGGGAAAGGAAAAAAAAAATTTCAGGAGAATTCGAGGTGCCTCTTAATGGAAACTATTTTTATCATGATACATACAACATGCCTATATATATATTTTTTTCATCAGGTTATGCTGTATTGGCGTTTTTATACTGATAACGATCCGAATAACAACACTAGATTTTAAAGGGTTTTGTTTGTTTTTTTTTTTTTTTTTTTTTTTTTTTTTTTTTTTGAATGCAAAGCTAAAATGGAAAACGTTAAGTAAAAGAATTACTAATATTGGCATGTCGTTTTGCTTCCGTAATTTTCAGTTAAAATCCATCGAATATGGTAATGATTATGCATTGTAACCAACTTGTCTGTGCATACCAAATACAACAAAGAAACAAATAAGTAACAAATTATGCAAAATCACTTCGTCATTAGTATCGATAAATTTAGATAGATGATCCTTGCTCATTATAAATGCCCCTTTGAATTCTTTTCGTAAGTTAATTCCGATTTTTTCGTGACACGCTTCAACCTCGAATTCGTACCTTCCGTTGTCACATATATCATAAGATACACGTCACATTCATCATGTGAAACATCATCATGTTATGCAATAAATTAAGTTTAATAACTATAATCTTTAGCCGAAAAATTTATTAAATTGCGATATCATAAATACTACGTCAAAGGCCTTCGAAATTTCTTATTTTAACAAAAAGTTGGAGAATATTACGTAAAGTTCTTGAATGATCGACAAATCATGTATTTTTCCGCAGAAATACTAAAATAAATAAAAACCATTTTTATAGCGTCAATTCTATAATTTTATCAAATTTAGTCTAGATATTAATAGGGTGATTAGATAATGATTTGTAAATTCGTCGCGATTAAATTTAACGGGGGAATTTTTTTTTATACGAAATGTAGATTTGTAAATACACGCTATTTTTTTTTAATTTTGAGATTTATAATCAAATAATCTTAATAAATTCCTTTCCAACATTGCAATGGTAACCTTACCAATAGCGGGAACGTAAATGCTAGCTTTTTCTCTAACGTTATCTTCGAAATTTTTAAATGCGGAAAAATTTATAACTATAACCCCTTCACGCAATAAAGTCGTGGGAAGTTTATAAGAAGGCGTTGGGACACCAGTTATTACCACATCTGAAATTGGTACAATTTCTTCGAGTTTTACATTTGTATCTCGAACCTAATAATAATAATAATAATAAAACCAGTTAGAATCAAAAAAATTATGAATAATTTCCTTTTTAGATGATACCTCATGTTTCTTTAGTTTCAAACCGGTTCCACGATGAAATTCTTGAATGTTATTGATATCTACGGAAAATACTTTTCCTCCATCATTTGCTAATAAAGCTGCAAGAGGACGTCCAACAATTTCACTACGATTAATTATAGTGATTACACGTCCATGTAATCGATTTCCATATGGAAGAACTGGATTATAAACTCCAATGAATTCTAACACCTGAAAAAAAAACAAAAAACACATCAAGATATCATTGTCATGTGTTTTTTAACATAGTTAATCATTGTGATATCTCACCTTAACTATGGCTAATGGTGTACAAGGGATGATACATTTCTTCGTTTTTTCCTTGTCAAGAAACCGGACATTATGATACATATTATATATGTATTTATGACATAATCCTTCCACATCTTTTGAAGCACTGACAACATTTTGAAGATATTGATCCTAAAAAAAGTAAAGAATAAATAAATAGTTTTCATATGTTAAATTTTAAATCTTTAAAGTTCTTACCTGACGATCTCCAAATACAGGATAATAGACCATTATACCATGTATATTATCATCTTCATTAGCTTCAACGATTTGATCTTCTAATTCTTCTTTGTTGCATTTTCTTAATTCAAATACTACACCAGTTTCTTCACAAGTTTTCGATGTAGATTCAGCATACTTTACAGCAGATGGATCCTGATTGGCAAGAAATCCAACAAGCTTGGGTTTAATCCCACGAGTTTTAATTGTGGCTTTTAATTCCTCTCTAAAAGGTTTTAACACCAAACATTGTAGTGAACTTGTATTGTAATTTGTGCAACGATAATTTGAGAAGAGGTGATGGTATCGTCGAGTTTTGATTATCCACCTAATTATTTTACGTTTTTATAACTAAATGCTATTATAACTATTAATGTTTCTATTGTTTCTTTCCCCTTTTTTTAAAGAATTTTTGTTCAAAGGATATTACAAACAGGAATGCAAAAATAATATATTATTTTAATTTATTTATTCCTTTTTTGAAACAGGTTTAAAAAGTTACCTAAAGCTTGCAGAAATTTCTTTTGCTAAGACGATTTTACACGACATCTAAGAGATAAAAAAATCAAAAATGATCGAAAAAAAAACTCGAGTTAATTTTATCTTGATAATCTTTATTTTCCTTTTTAGTATATAAATCTGTAAATCATTGTAAAAAAATCTAAAGAAATAAACCAGAGATATCTATCCTCTTAATCAGTTTTTTAAAAAGATGAAAAATCTAAATTTACTTTCGCAAAAAGTACTTTCAATTTCCTCTCCTTCTAGAATCGGAAAATCTTTTTTAATAAATCATGAAGAAGAAGTTATGTATTTTTTAAGATTCTCTGAATCTTTAACTCATATTGAGCTCGTTAAATATAATGATTTAGAGGTAATGCGTATAACTCTTTGAAAACCTTTCTTGTTTGAATTTTACTTTTCTTAATCGTTCAATTTTTTTTGTGAAATGAATAGGTGATAGCAATGTGGTCTAATGATGAAGGGAATACAGATTTGGACTCATTAATTTGCGGAATGTATTTCTCGGCGTATGATCAAGTCATTTGTATAGCATTTCATAATGGTGATATTGTCATCGTTAATTCATCACAGCAGGTAAATATTTTTTTTTAAAAAAAAAAACCAAGAATATCATACTTCTTTTCTTTAAATAAATAAATATTTGTTAGGCAGAACTTGTCGGATCGATCGAATCAAAGATTCAAAGCATGGAATGGAGTCCGGATGAAGAATTAGTAATCTTTGTTACAGGTTAGCGATAATAACCTTCTTTGAAATTTTAACATAAAACCTAAAAATTAACATGAGTTACGTAGGAAATGATACAATATTGGTGATGACGAAAGATTTTGATGTGATAACGGAATTGCCGATTAATGTGGATGAGGCTGGAGAAGGTAAGTGATGATTGAGAAGTTTTAAAATCTTATCAAAGTCATAATTATTAACACGGCCACTTTACTTTTAATAAGCTGTTAGCATAAATGTTGGATGGGGAAAAAAGGAAACACAATTTCATGGATCAGTAGGAAAGTCTGCCGCGCAAAATAAGGTTGAGGTTTCCAGTTTTACTCTATCTCCAGATGATGATTCAAAACCGCGTATATCGTGGATTGGAGATGGCAGCATGTTTTGCTGTTCAATAATTGATCCTAATAAAGGTGGATAATTTATATAATTTGGAGGAAAAATTTTAGACTATCAATTTGATATTTAATATTTGGTGTTATAATTCAGGACTTCGAGTCATTCGAGTTTATAACCGGGAAGGTATATTACAATATACTAGTGAACCTGTTGATAAACTTGAACACGTATTATCATGGAGGTATGATTTATTCATTCAAAAGAACTCAAAAATTTACAGTAATTTGTAAAAGTTAATTTTTTATTTATCATTACGCAAATTTTCTTTAAGGCCATCAGGAAATTTGATCGCTTCAAGTCAGAAGTTAGCAAATAAACATGAAATTATTTTCTTTGAAAAAAATGGTCTAAGGCATGGAGAATTTTCATTGCGTGAAACATATGCTCATAAAGTAATTATAAATAGATTGTTCAAATTTAAAAAAAAGAATATATTTTTTCCAAATAATTTATATAAAGTGTAATATTTTAGATTATCGAAATCATGTGGAATTGTGATTCTACAGTTTTAGCTATATGGATGGAAAGAAATAGATCAAATGATGAACATTCAACGTGTGGTAATTATGATTGAATTTTAGAATTCGGAAAAACTTTCAATTACTTAATAATTTTCCTCGCCAATAATTTAGTTCAGTTGTGGAATATGAATAATTATCATTGGTATTTGAAACATGAAATTCAAAGTCAATCTGATGTTAGAATAACTAGTGTTTCTTGGGATCCCGAAAAAGCGCTCAGACTACATTATACCACAACAAGTAAGGTTAAAGGCCTCAATAAAAGATTCTTATAGAGGATAGTTAGGATGAGCAATAGCTCTTCTTTGAATTGATTCGTTAAGAATTATTTAAAAAAAAAATTTCTCTTTATCATAGATGAATATCATTGTCTAGATTTTTGTTGGGATGTTTTCGGTGCAAATACGATATCTGACAAAAACGCTGCTTCTGTTGCAGTTATCGATGGAAGTATCCTTTATTGGTTTATGTTTATAATTTTGTTAACCGTTAAATTATTGAGATGGATTCAGAAAGTTGAAATTATATAATTGTTGAATATCAAACTGAGTAATTATATTTTTAACCGTGATTTAAGTTTTGAATTACAGTATATAGCTTTATTAGTGGACCAATTATTTGGAACTTAGCAATTTCCAAAATTCCTTGACGCATCAAAATCGCGTGTTCTATTTAATTCATTACATCTGACAAATTACTATAATATACAAACTATTATATTAATTCCTTAACATCACTACATACTAATAGCCTCTGTGAACCTGACACCATTCAGAGTGATGAACGTGCCACCACCAATGTTTGCATTCTCTGTACAACTTTCAAATCCTGCATCTTGTGTGACATTTTCATCAAATAATGGAGGCAATGATTTTGCTGTTCTGGAATCTAATCAACAGATTACATTATTTGAGTGGAGTGGAGCACTAGAGAGACCCATTAAAGCCCCAACAAGTATAGGTTCTATTCAGTATGTATAAATTATATATTTAACCATTTATGATTAACAATTTTAATTATAATTTGCTTTAAATTTCTAAGAATTGAAGATCCAAAAAATGATCGAGGAATAATGAGACAAATCATATGGTTTAATCGATCGGTTATATTTTTTTTACATTCTTCCAAGAAGCTCAATCATTATGATAATTTGGTTGCGATTTATTTGACTTATGACGAGAATGGAAAAGCAAAATGTGTATCGTATGAAAATTTTAATCTTAAACAAAACGTTCTAAGATTATACTTTAATCCAAATAACAAAGAATTGTGGTTTGAAAGTATTCATGGAAAAATTTTAATAGGTATTTTATATTAAGTTTTGCTTGTTTTCATCATGTAATTCCAATTAATTATTTGCTATAAATAACGTAGCTGAAATATATATGGATCGAATCGATAAGTTTATCGAAAACATTAATTATAATAAAGAAGAAAAGATCAAAGTACAAAATGATATTTTTATTCAATTTCCTGAAGTATGTCATTGGATTTCTTCAACTCGGATTGGAAGAGAGGAAAGGACTGAGGTAAATATATATTACATTTTCTTTAAATGAAAATCAGTTAACATAGAAACTTTAATTGATAGGATGTGATAATTGGATTAAGTGAAAATAACAAGTTATATGGAAATCATATGCTTATATCAGCAGAATGCACATCATTTTTCGTACATAATACTTTACTTTTATTCACTACCTTAAGTAATGTGATCAAATTTTTACCACTGCAAGTTAATCTATCAGGTAAGAACATACATAATCTTATAAAATAAAATGTTAATTTGAAACTAATAAATATATATATTATAGATTGGGAAGTCGCTAATAATCTATACAATGAAGCCGATAGGAAGGTGGAAAGAGGATCGAAGATAATATGTGCTGTCTATTTTGATAACTTTCTTATATTGCAGGTAATTATTTAAGCAAATAAATATTTTTTTGTTTAGGTCTTATTAATTTTTTAAGTCTTTATCTCTTTAAATATTAGATGCCCAGAGGAAATTTGGAAACTGTTCATCCACGAGTTTTAGTCTTGGCTT
>CAJVPP010001913.1:0-17239 GCA_910592005.1 Funneliformis mosseae
AATAATATATGTGTTCTATTTGGCAGATATAGCAGATTTGGCAGATTTGGCAGATCTGGCATATTTGGCATATTTGACAGGTTCATCAATTTTTGCCGGTTTCAACATATAAGAATATAAAAAAAAAAGAAATATTAAATAAGATACATGAAAAAAATAAAAAATATAAAAAAATATCTAAAAATAAAAATGATATATTGATAATATCATAATAATATAATGATCTTTAAGAATAAAAATAACAAAAATTAATTAGAAATTTAAAAATAAATATGATATTATAATCATTAAAATTCATATTTTATAAATAATTTTAATAAGAGCTATATCTACTTAATACATTTCTATTACTTACTATTAAAAAAATTTGTTTTACAAATTAATTATTTTATTTGTTTAAAAATCTACTTTATTATATTACTTTTATTTTTTTAAATTATAATTTCATTTAATTATAGTTTATTATTTCTTTTTTATTAAATATTTTGTAATAAAAAGAGAAAAATTTATTAAAAAATTCTTTTTTACTTTATAAACTAAATTTTAATTTTTTAGTAAAATAAATATAGATTTAACATTAACTCAAAAAAATTTTTTGATACCTTCTTTTTTATTATAAAACTCTTATCACTTAAATTATAAATATAAGTTTATTTATAAAATATTTTAAATATTTTGACATCTAATAATTATAAAAAGATGAAATAAAGTTTATTAGATTTATTTAGAGCTTTAAATAGATTAAGTTAAATTAGATCATAAGTCAGATTATAAGTCACATTAAAAAAAAATTGAAAAAACAATTTTTTGAAATATTTTGATATTTAATGATTAATTTATAATATATTATAGCTTATTGAATTTATCTCTATATGATGAATTAAATAATAACTATTTTATTTTAAATAGATTAATATTAATAAAGTTATATTTTATTTTGTATTATAAATTAATTTATAATATGCATTTTAAATTTTATAGTAAAATTAAATAAGCTATATCTCAATAATTAGTGATTCAAAATTAATAAAATATAGCTTATTCAATTTATCTTTATGAGAAGATTTGAATAATAATATTTTATCTTAATAAATTAATATAATGAAATTATTAAATTTTGAATTTTTTAATTAAAAATTTGAATCATATTAGGTCAAGTATTCTACCTGACCTAACTTAAACTTTTTAAATTAACTGTTAAGTTAAAATTAAAGCTTTAGATTTGTCTATTAAAATATATATTTAATAATAATATTTTTAATTTTTAAAATTAATAAATATTAATATAGACGTTTTACAATAAAAAAGAAGAAAACTACCAAAAAATATTTTTTTAAGTTAATGTTAAATCTGAATTTATCTTACTAAAAAAAATAATATTTAACTTATAAAGTAAAAAAAAATTTTTTTAATAGTTTCCTTTTTTTTTATTGTAAAATACCTATATATTAATTTTTCAATTTTTAAAAATAACAAATTATGTAATATTTATTTAAAAATAAAATTTAATTTATTGGATTTATCTTATTAATATTAGTATTTTTATATTTTAAAGATTAATAAATGGCAAAATATTTCTTTTTTTACTATAAATACTTATATATCAATTTTTCAATTTTTAAAAATAACAAATTATATAATATTTATTTAAAATAAAATTTAATTTATTGGATTTATCTTATTAAGATTAGTATTTTTATATTTTTAAGATTAATAAATAGCAAGATATATAAATTTAAAATTTTAAAATAATATATATAATAATTTTTTATAATTATTTTAATTTGAATTAAATATTAAATTTTTATTCTTTTAACTATTATTAAGGGTTAAGGTTATTTTAGTAAATAAATTTTAATTTTAATTTTCTTAACAATTAATGAATCATAAAGTATCAAATTTTTTTAATAAATTAATCTAATCTGAATTTTAATTTATAGCTATTTAATTTTAATAAATTATGATTAAAATACTATATTAAATTTTTAGATTTTTACTGTTTAAATTTTTAATGATTTTTTTTTGACTTAAAGGATAATTATAAAATAATAAGATAAATAGCTAAATTATATACTGTATTCCTCTGAAAATAAGCATTGTGTAATATATATAAATTTATTAATATATACATAATAAATAATATAATAAATTCTATGTAACAAATAAATAAATTACTATAAAAGAAACATGTCATAGGGTGCTTATTTTTGGGAATATATGGTATATATAATATTTACATATTTAACAAAAAATCTATAAAATTTAAAGGAATTTCAATTACTATTTTTATTATTATATTTTTTTGTAATTTGATTACTTTTTTTAAGAATTGTATTTTATAAATATATATACTTTTTAAATATATCCTTATACTTAGTCTTAAGAGAAATGTATTTATAGAGAATTGACTATAATTATTAAAGTTTATTGTTAAGTTATACATAAAATAAAATAAGATTAAATTTAAAAATAAAACCAAAATTAATAATTAAAAATTATCTTATTATTTTATTTAATCTATATAATATATAAACTTTAAAACTAAGATATTTTATATTTAAAAAAATTTAAAATAGCTTTTTACTTTCTTTATTATTTATTTAGTATATTTTATTAAAAATTTAAATAAATATATTAACTCAAAAAAGTAGTAAATAAAATAGTAATCTATAATATTATAACTAATTATTAGCTTTAGTATAATGTATATTGTAAACGGATAAATGTGACGCAGCTTATGTAATGTAAAAGATCGACTGATTTGACATAACTGACATATACAACATGTCAGACATATGTGACATATGTAACATAGTTAACATATTCGATATAGTTGACATAGTTAACATAGTTGATATATTAGATATAGTTGATATATTAGACATGTTAGTTATATTTTTCTATATATTTTATTTTATATAAATAAGTAGCTTTTTAGTTCATGTAAAAGGATAGATAGATAGGAAATTGGTAAGATAGTTTGAGTAGTTTTAGAGGCAACTGGCCTATTGCATCATCTTTTAGTTTTAGCATTTCATTTCTTTTTCTCTTTCTTATTTTTTTTGTCTTTATTTTCTTTTACTTTTCTTCTTTTTCTTCTTCTTTATTATTATTTTACTCGTGAATAAATACAATATTTACAAATATACACTACTGGTAATCTGTTAAATCGTAACTCGTTGTGATAATATAAATACTTTGATAAATCGTCTATATTAAAACTTTTAAACTGTTGAAAGATTACTGCTCAATTAAAAAGAACAAACCGCTCGAACACCCTGTTTAACAGTCGTAATTCGCAAGGATTGCACGTTAACATTAGTAATACTAATATAATTATGAAGGCTTAAGAATGCTTATTCTTATTTTTACCTATATGTATTTTATGTTCATATTAATAATTTTTATCCTGTGAATAATTTTAAATTATTTTATAAAGTCTATTTATCTACTATTTTTATTTCAGATTAAACATTATTTCTAATATAGGATATTAAGAGATACAGTTCATAAAGATTAGGTAAAGTTCCTAAGGTAAAATATAATATAGATCAATTTTTTATGATTTGTATATTCTTTTACTATAAAAATGTTCTAACCCTTCTAAAGTAAAATATATTTAGTAGATATTGTAATAGTATTAAATCTAAAATTAATTATAATTGTAAATAAATTTCAGGCTAATTTATTAAAAGCTTTTATACACTACCCTCAGAAAAGTATCTGGTCAAGCTTTTTTTAAATTTCTCAAGATCAGACATATCAACTAAATAAAATTTTTTTTAAATAACCCTCCTGATTTTGACGATGATGTGCATATGTTTATATTTGTGTAATAATGCATAGATCAGGTTTAATATACAAAAATATAAAACAACTTCGATTTCACCTTTTTAAAAATTACGCCATTTAATATGAGAAAAAAATCGTGAATTAAATGACTTTAAACGTAGATAAATTATAGTTTAAAGTTAGCGAAAAGGACTCACAAGACCTTCGCACACATTTTAAAGTTTTCAAAAAGCACTGTTACAGATGTAATTGTGCCGTATGCTAATTCTAATAATAGATCAAATGCTAAAAGATTCAGATGACAAAATTCTATGAATAAAAATGGTGAGCTTAGACAAATTATAAAAAAAAGAATCAGACATCTCTTAATTATTGACAATTTCAATTATTTTAAAAATTTATACTTAAAATTTTAAATAAATTTTCTTTTTTTTCAGCTAACTGGATACTTTTCTGAGGGTAGTGTATTATATTAGAAAGCTTTTATACTAGATATCTAACTCAGATTTAATAATTTATAATATAATTAACCTTTCATTATAGAAAAGGCTATCAAATTAGAAGTTCTTGAGTAAATAGTTAAGCATATGTCTACACATTCTCATAAAAAGCTGATTTATATTCTATCCTTATTTGTAATTAGAAGAGAACTAGAAATAAAATTATTCTATAGGGGAAGGACAGATCTATCTATGATGATATTATATGAATCCATTTTAAGGAAATTTATCACGTTATAAAGTTTATTATATTTACTGCATATCATTTTAAAAATAAAATAGTGTTACATTTTTAGTATTACAATTGATTATATAATTTTTTAGTATTATAATTGGCTTTTAAAAAATTCATCTCACTTTTAATTTTTGTTAAAATGTAAAAATGTAGTACATTTTGTATTACGAGTTGTTTATCTTTATTGAAGTAATAAACATATTTTCAAGAGTACAAATACCTTAAGAATTATTTTATTTTAAAGTCACAAAACCTTTAAGAAAGTATGTGAATGCTTTTGCATTTTTAGTAATGATAAAAGTCATAATATTACTCTTAACAAAAAGGAGCTTCAACTCCAAGCACAAAGTAATTGGAGAGAAATTAAAACAAATAACAAAAATGATATTAAAAATCTTATTTATGAATTATAGAAAATACCTATTCAACCTTTTTCCTTTACTTTTTTTCACAATCTTCATGATAGAATTCTGTAATAAACCTTTAACATTCCTTTCTAGAAACTCTTCCAAATATTCCTAATAATGTATAATTTCTATCTAATGTATCAACACAAAGACAATTAGATACTATTATTCAAAAAGTCAAGGCTGAAGTATATGAGTATACTAAGCTATCACAAGTAGCAACATCACTGGAACTTTATTCACAATTTTTTTTAAAGATTAAAAAGCTTGAGGAGACTATAATAATAGGAAAGATAAACTAAAGCAGTTAGTAATCTGGATCATGTGACCGTCAATTTATCATATAGTGGTTTTGTAAAAGTCTCTTCCTTAAACGCAATAGATATTTTGAAAAAGACGTTGGTGAATGAACGTGCAAGGATGTTATAAAACATTACCAAAAAAAAAAAAATAACGTACAACATAGCTTTAAGCAGATACTTGATCATATCAACGAAGACGACAAATTATGACACTGAACTATCACGTAGAAAACAAGCACAAATTATACTTGACGCTGATTAAAGACTGAAAAAAAGAGAAAGGTGAAGAAGATGAGTATAGTCAAGCTATACACACTTCGATCAGTTATGAACTCTTCTTAATTCGTTCCTACTCTTCCTTGGCAGAAGCTGAATAATTCTTAGTTATTCAGTTATGAACTCTTAGTTCCTGCAAAGCTGTACAACTCTTAGTTGTACAGTGATGTATTCTTAGTTCGATACACTTCCCTCAAATGAAGTCTGTTATATTGCATATGATTTTTAATCTGAGAACTATTCAATTTTTTTTTTGTCTAGGGATGGACAAAAGACGCTAAGGAAAATAATAAGCAAGTCATGAGCGTAATATTCTGGTGATAAGGTCATTTTTAGACGGTTATGTAACGAAATACACAAACATACATGTACAGTTTTTTTAGACAGAGCAAATAATGAGGCTATAAGAAAAGCAGTCGTTCGAGATCAAGCTGTATTACACTTGCCAGACATCTGGAGAACTTTAACGATGAGCATATTAAACATCGACAAGAAAAAGGCGTTATTCGAATGATGGATTCGCAAGTCCAAAATTTATCTAGCAAAAACATCCGTTAATCTTTTGGCCACATTGAATGCATAGATCGAGGTTTTGAAAATTTTTAAGGTGAAAATATTTCTTTTTCCAAAGGATCGTTTAAATTTACTGTATTTGGTTAAAAATAAATCACGCCGTATTATTTATTTTTTCGCGCTTCCTACGAATTTAGATGTTAAAATAGTCACATTTTTTGTGACCTAACGTTGAAAAATTCCCTATATATTTAGAGATTTTACGCTTTATTTAACTTCAAAAAAAAAAAAATTGTACTTTGACACGGTAACTTTTTTTAAAGGAAATGATTACAATTTTTATAACGTTGATGCCAAATATTTTCAAAATCAAGGATTTAACAAAGGCATTTTCGACTTGAGAAATTTGTCAGTATGAGCTAGCTTATCAATTACTACGTCACAGTAAAGAAAAATGGAAAGTATACGACAAATGCATGAACTTGATAATCGCGCTTTGATACCTATACGCAGCTTCCCTGTACATTTTCCCGCATTACATTTTCTTTTAAACGCTCATGCATTTACACTGTACATAAAAATTGACATTATTAATAAAAAAAAAAACTTTGATCCGAAAAAAAATTGCTACAAAATTCCATAACGTTGCAAGTACAATTTATCTAAATCAAGCATAATGGTCGGTAAAATCTCTACTCAACAACCAACGTGTTCTCGTTAAGGGTAGGTACAAATTTGGATTTATTACCCATATAATATAATTATTTATATCCGTTCACAACAATATACACACTTACAATCAATATCTTCGAATAAACGTTTTCTCCACAATGAGTCGTGAATCCAGCTACGCCACAAACAAACATGCATGAAACTTAATTTGTTTTAGGACACAATTTGATCGATTGTTCCATTCGAGGACTCTTTTTCAACGAAAAAAAAAATGTGAGCAGGGAAATTTATCGGCTGACCATTGGGCGTTATCAAAATGAGAGGTACCATCAAAAAAAAAAAAAAGCGCGAGAATAATTAATTGACGTTAATGTTTCGAAATTTTTTTTTTTTTTTTTTTTGAACAATATGAAGCTTTTGAATGCGTTGGATGAATATTTCTTGAATTAGAAAAAAAAAATAATAATAAGAAAATTTTTTTCTTTGTTATCGTGGCAGTGATGACTTAATAATACTAATAACAAGAATACACCTGAATTTTAATAAATCATCTTTTTTTCGAGAACTTCATATTCTTTTTATTTTACTGTCAAAGAAATTTCATAATTTCATAAGATATTACTTCATTCATTATCTTGATGAAAAAAAATATTATCTTTATCAATATGTTTCGCATCAAAGAGTCAATGGTTAGAATTTATCTTATTGTTTTTATTTCCCGAAATAGAACGTCCTCAATAATAAAAAAAAAAAACTTAACAAAGAAAAAAATATATACACTGTACATTATTCATCTGTCAAAATGACTATAAGGTTAGAAATGAAAAATGACAGACAAAACAATAAACAAATAATGATTGGCAATTATAAAAATAAATAAAAAATAAAAATTTTTTTTTTTTTAAAAAAAAATGGGGAAGATGATGTTCCTAAATTTCGTAAGCGCATTTTGTCATGTCAGAAAAACATTATATATAAAGATGAGCAACATTAGCATCAGATCATTCCGTTTACGGAATACAATGAAGTTTACGACAATGCAAGCCAAGAGAAAAACGCTATTTCATGACAAGAACGTACGACATTCGAGATGCCTGATATTTTGTAATAAGACAATTAAAAGAAATTTTATTCTTGTATAACGAACCATCATCAAGAAAGACCACTCGGTCCATATTATACGAAATGTACACGTTATCAATCTACTTGGAGTAAACTTTTACGCACGAACTTTGAAACTCAGTTACTCGGCAGGTTTCTATGCAATTGTACATAACAAGCAAAAAAGTACTGTACGTCATGCATCCTTTAATAATGGCGGCTCGTAGAACATTGTCAATCCAGATGAATCTGATGTCATTAACTTATCCTGTTGCGTATAGAATGAAATTTTTTAATAAGTTGATTGAATGATATTGTCCATACGAATAAAGTTTAAAATGTCATTTACACCTGATGGATAATTTTTTATGAATTGTTTTACATCTTTAATTTAAAATTAAAATGATTAGGTTTGTCAATTTATCCGGGTGAGTTTAATTTTTTCAGCAGAAAGGAAAAAAACCAACCATCGCGGAAACCACATTCGCTGCGCCAACGCAAATTGCCGCAGCAGTCGGATCCACTCATAACTTGATTGTGTCGCACATGACGTGTCAATTCTCCACCAAATTAAATTGGCGGGAATGCACGGATGCACACTGTGCTGTATTGGACAATATGTAAAATTTAATCTCATTTAAATTCACGTGAAGTTTGCCATAAAATATCTCGTTCAAAATTTTATTATTCTTTTTTTCAAACAATCAACTTCAGTAGAATACATTACAACCATCCAATAAAAATTATTAAGATTAAACCTTAAAAATAATTACCAACATGTAATACGAAAAGAAAAAAATCCCCTTTTTCCTTGTTTTTTTTTTTTTTTTTTTAAAAAAAAAAGGGGGGAGTAAATTTTTTTAAAAACAATGCTAATAAATTCTATGAGTCTAATAATAAGATATACAGTTTTTTTTTTTTTTTTTTACAGGAGGATTTATTATTGTCTTAAAAATATATATATATATTAAATGTAAAAATGTTATTGTCCAGCAATTTCGGCATACCACTTGTTATTCTCTTCATAACCATCACCACCCAATACCACACCATGATTAATATCATCTCCATTGCTATAAAGCGGTAATTTGTTGTTAACGTTCTCCAAGATGATAATATCACCTATTGCCCATACACCATTTTGTTCGTTATGGTACCCAGACTCTGTGGTGTGACGTCTGACAAGCCAATTGCTATTCTCACTTTTTCCCGTGAATGTCCAAACTATAAAAAGCAAATAAAATAAAAAATAAATTTAATATTATTGTGTGACTCGGCCGAATTCTCAAGGTAATTTTTATTTTGATTTTTGATTAGATCTTGTCTTCTTACCATCACGTCCGGGATGATCGGCAGCATGTAGATTGGAACCGGTTGTTTCATGCCTTAAACCAACAACAGAATTTAATAGTACAGGATCTCCAGGGGTTTTGTTTTCACCAAACGGCGAGGTTACAATCCAAACTTCATTGGTGGCTGGTTTTGAGCCATTACAAAACACCTAAATAAATAAAAAAAAATTTTTTTTTTTTAGAACGTACTAAAGAAAATAATTAAATGGATTATAAAAAAGTTTTTACGAACCGTTGATAATTTAGAATCGGGTTCGATTGGTTCATGTTCTCCGTGAGTTAAATATTGACCGCTAACACAATGTTTGATTGTAATTTTTGAACCATATCTAATCTGGTGCATCGGATATTCGTACATGATTCCTTGAAATAATTTGATAACCCATTCAAAGTCATCGATGCTTCTAAATTTGCTCGCCAAAATATTTCTAATATTATCATCTTGCAAACTATTTAATAGATAGGTCTTTTGCTCTTCCAAACTTGTGATATTCGCCGAACGACATAAGGATAAAAAATTTGAAATAAAATCCGTCATGTCAATATTTGCATTATATTTTATACAACGTAAGGTATGTAAAGCCGATGCGCTCATAACCGGAAATGTGATATGAGATTTTAATGCATTTAAAAAACCGGAAAATGTACAAGTGTTCTTCGGTATTGAAATCATTGGATCCACTTTCAATATCGCGAATGATACTATTTCGCTCTCTTCTTCTATACCATGTAAACGACAGAAGAATCTTAAATCTTGTAACCATGATTCTGGGTCCTGAGTTCCATTGTATTTACTTGGGTGAACTGTTACCGCAATGAGCGGTAATTTACATGAGCTACCGAATTGTTCTGACATCTCAATTTATAATAAAAAAATAATTCGTTTCTTTTTTTTTTTTGGGGAAAAAAAAATTTAGGATTTTATAAGTATTTTTAATTTTTCGGTTGAAAGGATTTTTTTCAAGAAATTTTTTTCTTATAAAAAAAAAAGGCAGTGTTAATATGCGTTGAATATAAATAAATATATAAATAAATGATAATAAGTGAAGAAAAAAAATTAATAATTTTTTTTATGCTTTGTGAAAGAAAAAATTCCCTGAACGGTAATCGTCCTATCTACCCTATTTATACACAAAAACAACCAAAATAATTGGTATAAAATAATAAAAAAAAAAAAATTATAAATGATGAACAATGGGATAAATGGGATATCTATTTAATTTAAGTTATTGAAAAATGCAACACTACTAATCGTACATTACACATTACAATCGGTGAAAAAAATGATTTCTTAATGTGGCGCAAAGTAACGAAAAAGAAAATGGGAACCTTTCCCAATAGATGAAAAAATGATAAAATGAAAAAAAATTCCGCATTGTTAAATCCATTGTTATCTTTTCTTTTTTTCTCACTCTTTCTTTCCACATACTATAATATGATTCTATTGTGCTTAAACAAACACTTTTAACTGTATATAATTAATTACCTAATGACGAAATAATATTTTCGATATAATGTGTTACTGCGCCATCCATGGAACTTCATTTGGAATTTCGATTCCGCCACTTAAATTCTGTTATGGATACGTAACTTCAAAGGACAATCATAATAAATATTGTCATTATTTTCTTAAATCATCAGGGGAAGTTTTAGTGTAATGTTTGTCGCTGACGTAATTAAATCTCGAAACGCAAAACACCGACCTACTCTCTTTTGGTTGAACGGACGTTTATAACTCAATGTTTATGATTTGAATACACGTTTTTTACACAAAAAATTTCTCCAAATTTTTATTATAATGACTAAACCTTATTATCCATTGATTTATTGGATTTTTAAAGGACCTAGAAAAGGGAACGAAAATCTTTCAATATTTCAGGTTTCTATTCTGGATTAAAATCCCTGATCATCATCCTGGATCGTAAAATTGTTTGACCATTTTAAATTTATTAATTTTACTCAAATGGTTCACAATTCAACAACATCTGATCATTTGTTACCCCAATTAATAAAGTATCATTTAGATTACTGTAAATATTTATAAGGATATAATCCACAATAAGCTCGAATATATATTCATCAAAGAAGGCAAAAGATCAAATCATAAAAATCAAAAATTACCCACGTCTCATGGCGCAGCTGCGACATCTATAATCGTTCCCATTGTTAACGCATGTGCATACTTGGTGGGTATGCACATGTCTTCAACGAATCATCACTCTTGATTATGCCGTAATCATTGCCGATCTGGATAAAATTATTTCTTTTTATTAAACGCAACTAGTTATATATTTGCAATGTGGTGACGATGATTATAGGTAATGCACCTCCTTTTTTTTTTGCAAACACACAAATTGGGAGCATGATGCGGGTTTTGGCATTTCAAGTGTAAAGAACTTGATTTGGTGAATTAAAATCAATCTTTGCACTGAAACGGCGGCATCGTGGTCATTCATACATAGGAGAGGGAAATGCAGTGAATTATGCTCCTTAATTTAAAGGACAATTTAATGCGCTCTTCACATGTCTTCAAGGAAAATGGATTTGTTCTAACATGGATATAGCACCAAAATAAGTAATGATCAAAATCAGCTCTATAGAATCCTCGAATGCGACCACCGCATCGGGAAGAGGAACGGGATAAGAGAGTTGACAAAGGGAAGTCAGTCTTTTCTGTCTCGTCGCTCGTTTTACATCATATAAAGTTTACCCAGCAGAACAAAGAAATGCTAAACGTTGCAACATTATCAGCTACTTATAGGAACTTCTGATGTTTCTTGAAGAAAACTGCGCCATATTGCCCGACTACTTCAACATTCACAAACGAATAATAAACGTGTAGCATCCATTTAGTTGGAATTGTAGGAAACAACCAACGGCCAATATACACGCAATTATATAGAAACCAAGATATGTACGCATAATGAAAAGATTGCCCAAATTACCCAAATCCAAAGAAATTTTTTGCTTCCAATATCCCTCTAATTGTTGCCATTTTCGATTTGTCAATCATTATGTAATTTCATTTGGATTCGAAAAATTGTCAAATTTTTTGCCTTTTATATATATGCTTAAGATCGCATTGCGCTTTTTTTTATATTTGAAGGGCTTACCATAATGGCAATTTGCATGTTGTCTGTTTAAAACAACATACAACTGAAGTCATCATGGACAGGTTTTGGTCACACAAAATACGCTAGGACCAATTTTGTTTAGACATTTGTCAATAAAAAGTAGCTTATACTAGCTTCTTTTAAAATTTGGAGACAAAATTCTTGTTAACGAATAAATACTTTTTGATTGGCCAAAATCTTTTCACGTGATATTTATTTCCATTTATGGAATTTAGTTCCTTTACATCAAAAAAATATAATATCTTTCATTTAAAAATTAAATTTAATATTGTATATATTATGATATATATCATTTACCAATATAAAACTATTCAAATTATTTTAATATACATAATTTATAATAAAATTATTAATTTTATAATATAAATAATATTATTATAAATATTTTTCTTATAATAATAATATTTGCCTATAATAATAAGAACCATTTTTAATTATTTTAAATATTTTAAAATAATTTATTATTCAAAATAATACTTTTATATGACGTATTTTAAGTAAATATTAAAATAAATATATAATAAACTAGTGATTTTTTAAAGATAAAAAATATATAATAAATTATTATAAAAAAAATTAAAGTTTTAAACTCTTATATTTTTGTTATTTATTAATTTCTAAAATATAAAAATATTACTATTTATAGGTTTTAATAAGATAAATTAATAAAATAAAATTTTATTTTTATAATTATTAGGTTATTTTAAAATTTAAAAATTAAAAATTTAATATATATATTAATAATTATTAATTTTAAAAATATAAAGAAACTATATTTAATATACACTACTTGACTAAAAGTAATAAACACTTAATTTTTATCATTTACTAAAAAATATATATAATAATAAAACCTAAAGTTTTAACACATGATAGTATAATACACACATAAGTTATAACATTATTATCTGTTTACTTGTAAATAAAAAGGTTAAAACGATAAATACAGAAATTAAACAAGTTTTTTCTTTTAAACTCAAAAAATGTATAATCTAACAAAATTAAAATAGAGTCAAATAATTGGTCTTTATAAGGGTAATATCACAAAAAAAAGTATTTCTAAAATTCGTAAGATTTTAAGGATGTCAGTTATCTGTAAAATTCAAAACTTTTGTAAAGAAAAAAATCTCAAAACATAATTGCAAATAGGCTGCCTAAATCTCTTAAATTTTGAATATTAAAAGACTTTAAAATAGATTGTTAAAAGAAATAATTTTCAATCAGTTAAACAAATAAAAATAAATTTCAAAAAAAACTGAACTGAGAGTTTTTATTACAACTATCAGAAGAAGTTTATATAAACTTAAATTTTTTTCTCATATTTCAATCTTCAAATTTTTTTTTAGTAATCAATAAAGAAAAAATTGATTAAAGTGATGTATTGAAAGAAAAAATTAGATTGTTAGAAAATAAAATTTTATTATTTGAAGTAATAAAAGTCATTTTACAATATTTAAAAATAATAGTCCAAATTGTATTTAAAAAATATCTGAAATAAGATTTAATATTAAAATATAGTTTCTTCAATAATACATGATGATGAAGATATAATAATGTAGAATTATTTTTCAGAAAAAAGGTTGAAACTATTAGTAAAAGTTAAAGGAAAGTAAATTCTCAAGATTATATTCAAATATTTGACTCACATTTGCTACTATTAATTGATAATAATTTTAATAGGTAAGGTTATTTATTCTAGAATGATAATGCTTCTGTCCATACCACTAAAGATAGTAAAGAATGAATAAAAATGAAGAAGATCAAAAATTAAAAAATTAACTAAGTCAATACCTAAACTTGAATTCTATCAAACACTTGTGATTAGAATTAGAAAGATGCATTAGAACCTATTCTAAATCTGCAAAAAATGTAAGAGGATTAGAAATTGCTTTACAAGAAAAATATAATCAAATTCCTAATGACATTTTATTAAATTTAATTGAAAGTATGTCTCAAAGAATTAAAACATATTGCAAATAATAGCTGGCTAATTAAATATTAATTTTATATATAGTTTAATTAATAAATATTAAAATTTAACCCTTATTATTATATATATTTTTGACTAATTAATAAAAATTTAATATTCGTTACTTTTGGTCAAATAATGTATTTAATATAACAAATTAAATTTTTTTATAATCAATAAATGTTATTATATTTGAATAAATCTAATTATAATATCATATTATGCATCTTATTTATAATACCTACAATTTTATTCAATCAAAATTTAAGATCAGATATAATGTCAATAATTAGCAAATCAAAACAAAAATCAGTTATGTAATGAAAATAAGAATTTTATTAAAAAATTTCAAAAAACTATTAATAACTAAAAAGTTTGTCTATAAAACTATCTTTGATATATTAAGTAAAAGTTTCTAATTAAATTTTGTATTTAAAAATCTTATTTATAAAATATTTAAAATAATATATTATTAAGAAAAATAAAAGGATGTAATAAATAAAATATGTAACAAGATGTTATAAATACATTTTTACTTATTATAATAAAATATAAAATATTAAAATTATATCAATCATTATTTTTAAATTTTATTTTTAGATTTATTATGTAAAAATTTAATTAAAAATTATTCATTTTAATATTAAGTTAAAGTATTTTAAAAATTTAATTAATTAAAGTATTATATTATAAATTAATATATATAAAGTAAAAATTTCAATTTTAGTGAAAAGGTCTTAGAGCCTATTATCTTAGCAAACCTCTCATATATTATTATTATTATTAATTATTTATTAGATGTTCTTATTATCATCAATCATATATTATATATTGTTGTCATCATCAATTATATATTATGAGTTATTATCATTAATCAGTGATGGCAATTAATTAGATCATTTGACTAATTTTCAAATGACTCTAAATTACTTTAAATGACTTTAAATGACTAATCATTTTGAGTTATTTAGAATTTAAATTATTTGCAAATGACTTATAATCAAATGATCTAGATTATTTGAGATTATTTGAGATCATTTGGGTTATTTACAAATATTAATCTAAAAAAAAACTCAATTAATTATAAGTTTTGTTAGATTATAAATGATAATCTTTTTTCTTTAAATTTATATTTGCGAAATTTTTCTTTATTTATTTTTTCATGTTTATTTCTTTATTTGACTAATTGTTATCTACATATTTTTTAATAATTACATTTTTAATAAAATGGGTAAAGAACATTATAATTTTCAGAAATTTTTTATTTATCTGAGGCTGATATTTAAGAGCAAATAAAAAAGCAATTTGTTTATCTTATATATGAAAACATATAATCTTTGTTACTTTAATAAATCCCAATTGTCATTTAAAGAAATATTTAAATTTTGAAGAAGAATATGATAAAGATGAAAAGAAAAAAATTCTTTCATGAAATATACTAGAAGATAAAAAAAATTTTTTAATTAAAAGAATATTATTAAAATTAAAGATAATAACTCTAAAATTGTAAAAACTAATACTTTTGTCTTAACTACAACTAAACAAATATTTCTTACTTACTATATATCATATTCATTATCAAAATAAGATGAATCTCATTTTAAATTTTGATATTACATATGATTATTCTAATAGCCTTCCTTTTTTATTTATAAAAAATAAGGAAATATAAGATTTTTTTAAGTTTATTGCTTTTTCATTAAAAATTTCTGAATGATAAATAATAAATGATAGAATAATTCTAAAATCTGCAGATCAAATAACAAAATCTATTTTAGAAATTGCAAATAATGATAATATTAGAGTAATAGCAGCTTTTAATAGTTAAACTAATATTAAATAGAAATATTTTTTTAGTATTATTTTTATTACTTTGCATAATAAAGTTTTGATTTAGGAAGCTTATAATATTTATGAGATTTTACATACAAAATATCAGAATTACTTAATATAAGTATATTAATATTTTAAATAATTATTTTAATTTATATAATTAATGATTATTTGTATTTTTAAGCATAAAAAGGTATTAGTAATGAGTTAATTATGAAGTAATATATTAAAAAAAGAAAATAAGAAGAAATTAAAAAATCTGAATAACAATATAAAATAATTCATATTATTATACTAATAGAATCATATATTATTAGCAGTAATAAAAAAAAACAGGATGATTCTTTTCTAATTAATATAAGTATAATGAAGATAAAGAAATAAATACAAATTTTAATAATAATTTTGAAAAAGATAATAAAATTTTTAATGTAAATCATTAGTCTTAAATAGTAAAAGATTGGATTAAAATATTAGATACTAAAAATTATTTAGATAGTGATGATAATGTTAATGAAAAATCCATTGAATTTGAGTTAAGTGATTGTATTATTTATCTAACAGATGATTAATGGTAAGTAGAATTTATTAAATTTGTTTAATGATTCATTAGAAATACCTATTTGTCTTAATTTTTTAACAAATTTATAATTGATTAATTTTAAAACTTTAAATTTTAAATAAAAAATATTTCAATAAAATTTAATTTTATAATTTTATTATATATATCAAATGATCAAATAAGTCATTAACTTTTCAAAATAACTAATGATTTGTGACTAATAATTTAAATCATTTAGATCATTTTAGGTTATTTGTCAATACTGATCTTAGGTAAAAGTATACTTTTGATAATATGAATTTTTGATGATTATTTCTGCATTAATTCACTTTTTTACTTAATTGTATTTTAGTTAGTTATACAAATTTAGAGAAGTAATCCATGAATTATAATCTGCACGGATAATACAAATATCCAGATAAACAGATCATTTTTATGTATTACAAATTTATGCAAATATCTGTGGATTATTTGATGAATATCTGTGAATACTTATATATTAATAAATAATCTGTTAGAGTAATAAAATTTTTTAAAAAAAATTCTTAAGTTCAAATGATGCAAAATCGATTGTTTGATACAAAAAATGTA
>CAJVPP010001914.1:0-17236 GCA_910592005.1 Funneliformis mosseae
CTTCTTGAATAAAATAAGGAATTCATGTTTTACTAAATATCTCAATTATGAAATTCTTCGCTTGACAGATAAACTTGCCCGTTTCAAAATTTCTTTACAGCAAAATTCATATAAAAACTATCGGAACATATCGTCTTTGCCAAAAGAAACTCGATAAGATTCGGTATAAATTAAACTAAACCATTATGCTCTCGAACTAATGCTCTAAATTTAACAATATATTTTTGCTTTTCTAAATTTACCAAATGTACTAAGTGTCTCTCGGCATGTGACTTGGCCCGTTGTCATACGTAATCAATATCACGAATGGCGCAGATACTGCGATGAAAAGCAAGAATACCAAATATGAATATTAAGTTGTGCTCCAATTTAAGGATCTGCAATTGTAATCAACTTGAAATTTCATAATGCCCCCATTATAAAATTGGGCAAATTAGAATTTGAGACATATCGGTGCTCACAAGTTAACAGTTGTCCCAATTTAAAATTAAACAATTATTCTATTTTCGGAGCCATCTCCTATAGTCGATTTCTCTATTATTGAATTTTATATAAGATGAGAGGAAAGAGTGAGAAATATTTGTCTAAATGTCTAAATGTGAAATATGCATTTCTACACTGAAAATGTTTCAATCTTAAATGAAAAATTTAATAAAATTCTTCTATCATAGACTTACTCTCGAAACATTCAAGGCTCAAAGATTCCGGTAACTACAAAATGGTAAATAAATATTTTTTGTCAATTGATTGATCTGTTTTTTTTATAAAAAAATGAAATTCTTCCATTATACTGTAGACTTACCTGGTTAAAAATTTGATAAAGCTACAAAAAGGTAAAGTTTTCGTTAGTTGATTTTTTTTATAAAAAAAAAGAAAATAACTTATACTTACCTTCTCTCTCTATAGTCTTATCTCCAACAACACTAATTTGTAATTTTATTTACAGGATTAATTTTTAACATTGTCAATTATATTATAATGCTGTAAAAACTTATAACAAAAAAAGATAAGATATGGATAACTTCATGATTATTTTCATTATTAATTTGGGTTTTTTAAAATTAATGAGAATCCGTTTCAGAATTCAGAATAAATATAGACTAAATAAAATTAATAATAATCTATGAATCAGTATTTTTACTTTTTTGAATTAAGTGATCACGTTTTTAGATATGACGGGACTTGGTCAGACCTAAGTCCTTGGGACCTGATCGGACCTAAATCCTTGAAGTTATTATATACGGACTTAGTATATAAGTCCATTTAATAGGACATGCAGGTCCTAGGATCAGGAATAACTTTTCCAACCCTACAAGGTTTATTTTCCAATTTTCTGCTTACTCCTTTTAATTGTTAAGTTTTGTAACCATAATTTTTAACTTGAGATTATTTAATTAATACATAATATAAAATAAAGCAAGAAACTAATTATTTGTAATAAGAACATTCGATTATAATAAATATTATGAATATTTTTTATTTTTCTGATGCAAACAGGATATATAAAGTAAGTATCAAGATAATTTATCTCTTATGTATAAAACTAACTGAACTTTAATAGTTTTAAACATGTCTTTTGAACATACTTTAATTTTGGTAAATTAACAAGTAATGACACTTAGTTGAGCGTGGTTTTCAAATAAGTCTTTTAGTTTTCTGACAAGAATTCGTCTTAGCCTCAATAACAATAAATATTTATGTTTGTAATTTTATGATGTAGAAGATAAGAAATTATTTATAAAATGTGATCTTATATAGGTGGCGTAAACCAATAAATAAAGATGGTTCACAAATGCTTATAAAGAAATCTTCAATATCGAAAATGTTTTATTGTCTAATTATATAACAGATTTATCAGAAGGTAATTAGGTAGCAATCTTCAAAAAGGCTTCGATTACAATTTCGGATTTTTGTGAAAGAAAAACTATCAACAGAAATTTTGATAATTTATTTATTACATGTAACTGTAGAGGTAAGATGCGAGGCATTCATATTAACAATAATATTTTATAAAAAATAATTCTGTTATTTTATATATCAGTGAATTATTCAACATCTTTTAAATTTCTGAGTTATCGTGTCCTAAACACGTTTTATATAATTTCCTTTTCCAATTCCATAAGTCGTTCTTCTTTTGTAATATATAAAAGCTAATTTTACATTTAGATCCAACTAAGGTTGCCGGGCAAAACCCGGAGGTTTCGACAGGCATCGAAATCGAAACCCATCGAAACGTTTTGCCAAATTTTTTTATTAAAGGCAAAATTGCGAAAATTTCGACGGGTGGCAAAAGTTTCGACGGGGGCAAAGTTTCGACGAATGACAAATACCCATCTTATTAAAAATACAATTTTTTAATTTAAAAATTTTAATTTTTGATTAGTCTTGGTAGGAATAATATTACTATTCAAAAAAATTGAATAATCTATTTTAATGTAGCGCATAAGTGCAGAAATAGAAGGATTTAGTCGTAATTACATCACCATTGTTTTATAATAAAATTTTTTTTTTTAATATAATTGGATTTAAGAAACATTATAAAATTATATTGGAATTATCAAAGAAAAAAAAACCGAAAAACCTAACCTATGCGATCCAATAAAAAATAAAACAATTAATTATGGAGTGGAGAAATAATAAAATATTAAATCGCAGCGACCTGATCTTAAAAAAAAATTCAATATCGCTTATTTATGAAATGACCCAAGTCGAAAGAGAACCTAATGATTAATAAAAAAATAGTTTTAAAAAAAAATAAAAAAAAACTTTCGATCGCTGTAACCAATATTATACACGACGAAAATCGACAGGTGATCCGTTAACACATATAGAAGTATTATGGAACACATTTCTAACGGGATTTCTAAGAAATGGATTCATAATATTAGTAGATGATTATCTTGTTATGAAATGCAAGTAATTATTTTTTAATTAAATTTTGAATTACTTCAAACTAAATAAGATAACAAGCGCGCACGTAAAAATGTTTATAAAGAGTTTGACGAACATGTCAAAGCTCGCGCGCTTACAAACGTGAGAGTTCTTTTTTATAGGTTTTCATTCAAAATTGACGATGATTTTGAAGATTTTTCACCCGGAAGAAACTGAACCATTATATTTCATCTTTAAGGAACATATTCTATTTGTTGAGAATCCTACATGAATGAATTTAAGGAAAAGGTAATTGTATGCTTATGATCTAGGAAATAAGCTGCTCGCGTTCATATTTAAAATTTTATTTCCTTTTAAGCAGATAAAAATAAACATATACGTCTGATTATCGATTATGTCCATAATTTAGTTTATTTAATGCTGGCCATCATCACATAATCATATATTTACGTCCTTTTTAAGAATTCGCAAAGTTGTTATCGAACCCGTCGAAACTTTCGAAACCCATCGAAACCCATCGAAACCCATCGAAACCCTCGAAACCCATCGAAAACTGTCGAAACAATTTTTGAAAAGTTTCGACTTTTGCCAAAATGGGTTTAAGGTTTTGCCCCGCAACTATAGATCCAACATATTTTCTGAATTTTCTTGTTTTTTGAACAATTTATCTCTTCACAATAATAAATTTCATGTATAGAATCTCTACAGAGCACATTTTTCCTGTACTGATAACTTACGCAGTTAAACGGTTAATTAAATATGCACAGGTCGGGAAAAAATTTGTCCAAGATAATAAATACCACGGAAAACATGATGACGATACATTTATAACGCAAGATATACAATTAATTCGAATCCAAAATCCGAACCTGTAACACTATGAAACTAGTTATGTCAAATATCAAATTGAATATCTTTTTAAGTTTTGAGTAATAATATTTTTATTGTATTATTCTAATAGGCTTTACAACTTAATTCGTATGTGCATTAATGAATGAGGAATAACGCATCCAAAATAATTAAATTAATATTTAATCCGACAAATAATTACCAAAGTAAATATCCCACATTGTCCATGTACTTAATTAATATTTTCATAAATTCTTCTTTTTGATATAAGGGAACACTTGCAATTATCGAAAGTGGAGTTCGACCTCTCCAATTATCTAAAAAAGCATCAAAGGTTTCCAATGGAAATTCCATTTCCATTAATCTAATTTCTCTTAAATTTTCTGGTGCTGATTTTATTAATACACTTGATAATTTTTCTCGTGATTCCTCCTCAAACGATTTGGGAGTATAAGATGAAATAGTGATATGTAATAATAATGTCTTCAACATTCGACATGTTTTTAATAAATTTTCAAATTCAACAAAATGAATCGTTGTTCTTGAAAATGCGAGTGACAAATATTCGATTAAAGGATAATTTTCATAAACCGTACGGATAAGGAGAAGAGATTCTTGACAATAGTTTTTATTATAATTAACGTTATTAAGATAGTCGACTAAAATTTTCCTAAGGTGCCCTTCGCTGTTTTTAATCACGCCAATGATTGTGGTGAATTTTTTTTAAGTTATGAAATTTTGAAATGTTTATCGGCAAAAATAGATCATAATAACAATAATCTTCAAGGTTAATTATCAAATAATTCAGGGTATTTGTCTTTTTCTCTAATGTTAAAAAAATTTCTTCATACAATTCCTTCATCACAATGTCAAGTTCATGATCATTAAGATGATTTAATTCATAAAAGTCCATTAATGTATCATCAGTCCATTTAAAGTACTTTAAATTCTTCTGTACCTCAATCAACTGGACAATTCCATCATTGGCTTTTATACCATCGTTGATAATGATTAGCCTTTGTATTGATTGAAAAATACGTGCTAATACATAAAAATACGTTGGATTAATGGACATATCACATGTGATTCACAAAGTGAACCAAGACATGTTTTCACTTCTTTAAAATTAAATATTTGGAGATTAAATGATAATGATATCATATCAAAATACTTTAATTGTAAACATTTTCTCATGAAAAAGCTGTAAATTTCTTTTTGTAAATGAAATTATTTATAAGTTGAGGAAGAACAACCAATAATAAGTATTTCGTTTATAGCTTTTATATTAATACTCTTACAGAAGCTCAGATAATCGAACAAAAGTGATTTGTGTGTAACTTGAGGTAAATAGATTCCCTTACTAGTGAGATATGACTTGACATCATTGGATAAAGAGAAGGTGATAACGTGATATAAAGAACTTTTGGCTTTATCATTTATTTCATTTTTAAAACACCAGGGATTCCTCCATAAAATTGGAACTATGGTTCTACATCAAAATCTGTTAACTAAAAGACATGAAAAGAGGAACTTTAGGTCATCTTGTAATTCTTCACATATCAAGAAAAGAATATCTCTATTGAGATTAGACATGTTAAAAAAGAAAAGCGAAGAAATCGTCATGCTTAAAAAAAGGAAAAAAATCCCATTATATATACGTGTTACTATTTTAATTGTGCAGCCAATGGAATTGAATTGATTATGACCTATATATGGTCATGTAGAATATATATATGGAGAACTGGTTAACCTAATAGCTGTCGGAGATTTTGTCGGAGATATCGTTAGAAAGAACTACGAACAAAAAAAATTTTTCCATTACATATTTACATATTTGAAAAACTTTAGCCAAAAAATGTATTTTTTTTTTTTTTTCGTTTTTTGTGGAATTACGTAAATTCGTGTAACATGATTTTTTTTTTGTTGATTTAGTGAGTAAATTAAAAAATAATAATTTTTTTTTCAGCGTATCAGAAAGCACACGCATTGACGGATTATATTACTGACGACGAAGGACATTAATCAAGACAGAAACTAACCATCGCTTATATATTCCTTAGAGATAAAAGTATTAAACGAAATTATGATTATAAATTCTTTAGAAAAATTATGTAATCATTACAACCAAGTTTGTTTGGCAACTTTATATTGTGAATATTGTGTTCATAACTATTTAAAATCGAAATGTTCAAATTGGACATTAGGACGTTGACAGTTTAATCCAGAAATGCAAATGGAAGCTCGCTCCCCTGATTATATACTTGAGTGGATATCATTTGATAAGTTTCAGAATCTTAAATATTTAACTGGGGGGAGGTTACGATATTTATTTGACGAAATGGATCGAAGGAGGTTATGATAGATAGGATGAAAACAATCTAGAATTAAAAAGGTTTGTTTGGTAGTAAACATGTGATCCTTAAAAGGTTAACTTGCTAACAAATTTTTGTTTGAAAGGTAACTTAAAAATTTATTTAAATGTAATTTATCTTAAATTATCATTAAAAATAAATAAATAAACGTATAGACAAAATCACTTTTTAACTTGGAAAATTGACGGTGGTTGTTAAAAGTAAGGGTACTCAAGACCCATCAACGAAAGAGTATTGTCTTGTATGGATATATAGAATTAAGAAGATATTTACTACAAAATCATAATAGATGAACTTAATTGCATTCATAAAGATGAAATTATCCATAAGGAATTTGCAATCTGGTAATATATTAATGATCTTGGATTTGTGGACCGCTGACAAGCCATCAGGAAGTGCTAGGAAATTTACCTTATATAGCTCCTGAAGTCATTGCCGGAAAGATATTATATTTATAGTATTGGGATGCTTATGTGGAAAATCGAATCTGGACAACCACCATTTAATGATTATGAGGATGACCATGATCTTGAAACAAAATAATACGGAATAAGACAAAAATAGCTTCAAACATTCCTTTAGAATACAAGAAAATAATGGGATACTGATCCATAGGCTTGATACTGGTGTCCTTCATAATAAAATAAAATAAATGAAATTATATGATCAAAAATTAAATGGAAATAAAATATTATTAAAAAATTCTTAAGAAATTTTCAATTATGATTTAGAAATAAAGAAATATGTAATATAGTAATAATTCTTAGAGGCCGCAGAACATTTATAAGCAAAGTTTATATATTTGAACATTGCCAAATCCAATGAATGAAATTGAAGATAAATGTGTATATTAAAATCAAAATAATAATTGAGCGTATATTAATTTCAAAAAAAAAAAAAAACTCTCATATTTCATCCTATCTTAAAACATAGAGCGATCACTGCATCATGTGTAGGACCTTGATTTTCGGCCCATATCTTGAGTTGTTGAGGAATACAAAGATAAAAATTCTCAAGCCAATTTATCACAAGTCGTGCATCATAATGGAGCTCTGTTGGAAGATTTTCAGCAGACTTTATCTTACAAAGAAATGCATATTCTCCTCTAGAACTACCCCGATGTTTTGATAAAATTGTAGACTTTTTTAGAGCGAAATATCATCTTAAATGTCTTTCGTTATGCAACAAATTTGATGAATGTGATTTAAGTAAATAATTTATTACTTCATCACGAATATCATGAGGAGTTTTAAGGACCGATTAAATTCGGTATTATTGGAGTTTGCGGCATTGAACACTTTGCCCGCAAAAAACACTTATTGTAATACTATCGCGCTGTTTCCATCCATCGTTTGAGTTTCAACCTCTCTTCTTGCTTAGGATAGAGACGGATACGTTATGTCTTGTCTGCTGAGATTGATCTTCTTGTGCTTTGGCAACTTCTCGCTTTCTTTTGCGGTTGGCGCGGAATACATTCTGTTATGTCTTGCCACAAATACTGTGACAATTGAGACACTACACTCGGCTGTACCGAATGCTACGAGCCGAGTCCCGTTCTTCTCAAGGATCCATTCTATTAGATCAGATCCAACAAAACACAATCAGTCCTAATAAAAAAAGTTATTCAAATAATAAGGAAATAAAAATAAAAGCAAATAAAGTTAAATTCAACCTTTATGGTAACCACGACTTCTTCGATTCCTCCTGTGTTTATTCGTTCCAGAAGGGCAACAATTCCCCTGCGTTTCCAAAGGACCAAATAACGTTTGTTCGGCCGAAAATTCAATTTCAACTAGATTGTTTCAATGATATCACTTTTAGGAAATGAAAAGTATTTGTAGAGATAATGGAATAGTTTTCAAGAAATAATTTGTTTAATACTTAATAATATAAACAAAAGATTTGGCGACAATCTTACCATTTTAAATCTCTCGTTAAAGTAATATTAAAGACTAAACAATGTATAGCGAGCTATAATTCTTGAATTAAATTTTGTTCAGTGTAAACACGTGTGGTATTTTAAAATTGCATTATATCAGTGTGCTAGACATAACTTTATTATTAGTTTATTTTCTTCTCTATATTTCTTTTTTTTTTTTACAATTAGTTTTAACGAATTTGATTGGGTCATTAGCCACAATCTGTCTTTTTTTTTCTTGTTATAAATATTTCAATGATCCATAAAAAAGCAAAAAATAAAAACCTTACCAATTAATATGTAAGTAGTTCCATACTTTGTGAATAAATTTCCTTGGCCATTTTTACTGTTTAGTTCATCCAAATCATTGAATTAACTGATTTTAACAGTGACTGAAAATTGAAATTCAGATGAAGCGATTCAGGAATCTTTTTTTTTATTTTTTTTAAAAAAAAAGGACTAATTTTGTGAATCACCAAAAGAGAAATGGTACTAGTTCGCTATTAGCGTTAGTAAATACTAATAATACCCAAGGTGCACGACGAGGACGTCAATACCAATCGCAACCCATAATTAAGATCAATTTCCAGTAACCTCACAACTGAAAAGAGAATAAAGAATAATTTCAACCAATTGCCTCAAACTAGAAGGAAATCATCTATCTAACGCTTTAAATTGGATTTGATCATTTCGTTTTCAAATCGAAAGAATCCATCTAATCAGTTGGGATAATTGTCAGAATAGAAGAATAAATTCTAATTTATATAATTTAATAATGAAACTTACTGAAAAGAAATGACCGAAAGAATATTCGTTTCCGGAAACTCGGAAGTCTACTGTATAAACATTTCCAAAAGAAATGAATTTTGTTAAAAAGCTTTTTAAAAAACTTAAACTATAATAATAAATATAAATAGAACACGTTCATGTTAAAAAAGGGCTCTTCGTTCATTGTAGGGCGATAAGTTTGGGAATTTTATACAAGGATTAAGACCCCTTGGCAGGATGGATAAAACGAATTTTCTTCCAAGATTCACGACCATTTTCAACGGAACCGGACTTTAACAAAGGATCAAGACTTATTGAGAGGATCGATAACATCAGATAGTCTTCGAGGATCACGATCACTTGACAGGATCGATTAATACCGTTTTTTCGAAAGATCACGACCATTGATAAAATCGGATTTTTATTTCAAGGACGCCACTTGATAGGTTCGATAAATTCGGGTTTTTTCTAAAGGATCACGACACTTTAAGCGGCATCGAACATCTTTCAAAGATCACGACCTCTTGACAGGATCGACAAAAACGGATAGTTTTCTAACATCAAAATCTTGCAATGGGATCGAATTTCAGTCGTATTTCTTCGTATGTTCTTCCAAGGTTTGAGAACTCTTTTCAAGTCCTATAACACCAAGAGCAAGGTTAAAAATAACTTGAGTAAATATCTAAGAATAATATATACAGCATCTGATGACTATTTATTTAATTTAAATCACATGAAAACGTATAATTTTAACATTATCTGTTATAGTTGTTTCAATTTCGCATCGGATCCATCCGCCTATTTTTGGTTCTTGATTATATACATCACATTTCGAAAACTTAAAATCTTCAAACACAAATGAAGGGAAAATTGTTGAATGAGGAAATTATAAACATGAATGTGATATATTATTATTTGTGGGCTTATGTGTGTTATCATGTAAATATAAATCAAGTAGAATAAACCATTTAGAAACTTTTTGCCATATGTATGTGTAAATGTGAATTAAATTGTGGAATCCTTGCCTTGTAATGAGCAGTGTTCTGAAATATTGGATATGCATTATTTGTGTAAAGTTCTAGATTATTAGAAAATTATGTTATTTACCAATGACGTAATGATGATCGTCGATGATTGTTCATTGGCCAGCTTTTGTTTTTTTGAAAATAAATTGAGGATCTCGCAACTTCATTTTATCTTTATTCCAACTTTCTTTACATTTTGGTAGGTATCGTTTTTCGCATTTGATTTTTTTAAAAAATATTCTTTACAAATAAGGAAACCAAAAAATAATTTACATTTTATTATTTCAAGGAATCTTTAAACGATGACTAGAAGAACTCGACAGGTTCGCGTTCAAGGTGTCACTCGTGCAGTTGTCGCGCCAAGACGACGAAATATTTCTTCTACTTCCCTTTCTACCATCCCCCCTTCAGTTCCCGCTTCTTCGCCCCTTTTAACAGCTGTACCTCCTTCTCTTTCTCCTTCTTCTACAGCTGCTTCTTCTTCTATTTCTTCAGTTATTTCTTCTTCTTCTTCTCCTTTGTCTTCTTCTTCTTCATTAAGTTTTTATTCCCACTCTCCTTCATTCCCCGTTAGTTCCACTACTTCTCCTATTTCCTCTACTACTTCTTCAATTTCTTCTACTGGCCCAAACTTTTCTCCCTCCCCATTTCCTTCCCCTATTCTTGCACCTTCTTTTGTTCCCCCTACTAACCTTCCTGTCCTTTCTCTTTCTATTTCAAATACCACATCATATCGTTCTCCCCCTTCCCCTCCTTCTCCCTCCTCTTTAAGTTCATCCCCTTATTCATCCCCTTCTGTTTCTTCAGTTTCTTCTTCTTCTACTAATTCTTCTACTCCTTCCTTTACCCTTCCCGTTTTTAGCCGCCCCTTTATTAATTATCGTCTTCTTAGGTGGCCAGAGCCGATGGATCTTGATCCACCAGGCATTTTTATTGAAACCCCTTTTATCCCCCCTAATCAGTGGCCTGAACCAATGGATCTTGATCCTCCTGGATCCTACGTAGCCATTGATTCTAATCAGTGGCCCGAACCAATGGATCTTGATCCTCCTGGTTCCTTCGTAGCCATTGATTACGGTTTTTATCCCTTTCTCCTTCGTTTTTAAACTGGCTACCACTTCTTCTTCATGTCTTGGCCGGCACATTAAAAATTTAAAAATAAAAAAAAATAAAATAAAAAATCAAAAAAAAATATATAAAAAAAAAAAAAAAATTCCCCTTTTAATAAATTTTCACTAGGGTGTTTATCTTTTGATAAGCATGACTACGATACAAAGTATCGTATTTTTATATGAAGTTGGCTGTTTCGTCATCCTTTTTGCAATTAAAGTATTCCCTCTTTTGGCCACTTCATCCGTATTTTTCTTTAATTTAGAGTTTATTTTTTTGTTTTATATAATATTAAAAAAAAAAAAATTTAATATGCTTTCTTTATGTATTTCGATGATGTCTTGAGGTGATTTTTTATTTTAATTTTATTTTTTTATATTTATACCCCCATTATATTCGTTTGCACATTCTTTTTCACCTCAAATGAGCTATCACATTTGATATGTGGTGGTTCAAATATTCTTAACCTGAACGGAACTTGCCACCTCTACGCGGTGTTCAGGATAAACGGTTATAGTTTGAACTATATCTGGCTAAGAGCAAGTATTTAACGTCCTTTTAAAATTTGTAATTATTTAAATAATATTCAATAAAACGATTCGTTTAAACTATGCCTTCCTAGCCATCCAATAAAAATGATAACAATGTTATATTAGTTGAATGGTTCAATTCATAATTCATATAATAATATTAAAAAAATTATTTTTAATTGCTATCATAAAAATTTATCAAAAAAATATTTAACGAATGTTTCAATTCAACAAATTTTATTCAAGAAATGTTTTTAAAGACAAACGATATGTCTATATACAGTATTTTCCGAGTTTACAGTCATTATTTGTCGGGCGACAATTAATTATATTAATATATCAACATCAAAAAAAATATAATTTAATCAAACACCAATTTTTTTCTACCAATCAGCATTAGAAGAATAATGAAGATTTTAATTCCGCTATTACTTTTAAGAAATTTTTTCAAAGAATGAATAATATGATAAGATTTCAAAACTAAGTAAAATCTCAACCATTTAATTTACGTACCATTAAAATTTATAAATGTAAAACTTTATTATTTATTAACTACATCAATAAAAGTCTATTGTGAAAAACCTTTCAACTTGCAAATAGTCGCATTTTCTTTGATTATACAAAGTCGGTCTTTCCTATGATTCATTTAATGGCATGCCTCTTCGCAATTATTTTTTAATTACATGTTTTTTAAACCTAAATAACTTTTTTCATCTATTACTATTCCATATTTATTAATCTTCAAACTTTCTCTTTTAAAATAGGTATATTTATTTATTTTTTATCATACTGCAGCACTGTACATTATTATATGTAAAAGTTACGGTAAGCATACTATTTACAATTAACTCTTTATTGTACATATTTCTGATTCATAAATCTTCCAATTAAATCATTAGAGAAATTCGAAAGATTTTGATAAATATATTTAAATCAACCTCAAAATCTTATTAATTACCAGATAAAAAGAAATCAAGCTATCAAAATTAGGGTCAACGCTACATCTGAAAATTGCCTCTTTCTGATTATTTTAACTTACATAGTCAATATAAAAGGAGAATTTCTAAATTTTGGTCAAAATTTTTATATTAGTTTTACACAAAATTAGCTTAGCAACCAAATTTAGAAAAATTTTAGATTCCCGCCATCCTAGATTACCAAACTTTTTAAATATTCAATTAAATATTGGACTCTAACAAACGATTTTAATTTCAGGATAAAAAATTATTGTACACAAGAATCTAGTGTTTGTTATTCCTTTAGCATGATCATTGTCAGATTTTTTCGAGAAATTTCAGGAACTCATCATCAACATAGGCACCACTGAAAATTACCTGTTATTCAATAATAATTATTCAATTCGCTCGCCCTTGATAGTTCTAACTTCATTTTATTTAGTACGCAATCCTGCATCGAACGTTCGTGTTAGTAATTTAGATTCATCATCCGTTATTTATTTATATTTACTAGGTGATTTTAGATTTTTTTAATAATAGTTAATATATACGACCATTCTTCCCATACCTGAAAAGTCAACACAAAGTTATTTATTATGCTCGCAGTACTTCCAATAACTGCAAAATTCGGAAATAACGACAGAGTTTATTGAGTGGAAAAAGAAAATATGATGATAATGAAGTACTTTATGACAATATATACTTAAGAAGGACGATGAAGACGTTCCAAAATCGTTCAGTTGGAAGGGGACATTTCCATTATTCATTACCTGCGAAAAATGCTTCAGGAACTTTTTGAACGTTAAAAATTAAATTAAAGTATTAATATATAGATAATAATTATGAAACATATGAGGCGAAATTCCACTTTTGGTCTTTTTTGAAAGTGTCTCAAACGTTTTACAAACTCACTTTGTTGATTACAACCTATTCATGAATCATTATTGGCCTCATTTCAGTAAATTATCGTAATATGATTTGATTTATAATTTATTTGAGTGATGTGCAAAATTGTGACTTTGATTTAGTGGTTGGGTAAAGTCTGTTTGACATTTTTTCCTGCAATTTTCTACATTTCTAACTTTTTTTTCCAATTCCCATAGAATGAATAAAATGATAGAATAAGTAGAATATAGATGTTTAACTTACACCTGTAGTAGGTCTGAGAGAAGGTTCATATTTCTTCTAAAATTATAAATTCTTCCTAATGTTACAAGATTTACAAGGCAAACATTTCGCTTAAGAATTTTGTTACAATTAATTAGAACGATTTTTGCCCTCCGTCCCTGGATAAAATTTCCTATATAATAAACGATGTGAGGAACTAGCGAGATCGTTTTTCTTTATTTTTTTTATATAAAATTTCTTTACGATTATATTTCTTTTTCTGATAAAAGCTTTTTTCATTTATTTTCTGAGTTTTATTTAGCATTTAGTATTTGTTTCAATTGATTTAATAAACGGAATATTTAGAAGAGCAGATTGAAGAATTGATTTTATTATATAATTTTTACATCAGCTTTACGCTTATAATATAAATCGAACTTTTTTTGCGGCAAAGTGTCATTTATCAGAATTGAATTTTAGTCCTGCGCTTTGTAGCAACAAAGAGCTGAGCGTAACACTATCTAAAACAAAGCAAATGTGAAATCTAATAAAACTAAATTCTATCTAGTGTAACCAATTAATTCTTAAAAGGATCAATGGATAAAGGTTATTTAATTGGTTAAAATAACCTATTCAACTACGATCTCATATTTCAATCAGAAAATTCCAGAAACATTAGAACTGGCAGAATTGACAAATTACATATTGTTTCTTGGAGTTTTATGAATTGATAATTTTGAGTGTAGATTTCATTTGGTTACACTATAACATCTGGTGTTAGACCTGAAATCGTCTTAAAACCAAGCTAGCAAAACTAAATAGACTTAATATCACAATTATCCTGAAGGCCTTTCCCAAGAGAAATAAATGATTAACAAATAAAACAAATTATTATCACGATTTACTTGTGTAGTAGGTTATCACGATCAATTCAAAAAGAAGGTTGAAAGTGTAAAATAGTAACTTTATTAAAACTTATTAGTCCCAAGACTTATTCAGAAATTATCTGATCAAACTCTTTTGACTTGAGGTTAGCTTACAGGTCTATTTATATAAAATCTATTACTATACTACACTTTTTGATAACAATAAACAATACATATAATGAAAATAATATATATAATGAAAGGTAAACTATTCGATACAGTAATATAACACATCCATCCATTTGATGATGAGAGGTGAATGCTCAAAAAAGGAACCAATTGAAATTTTATTTTATTAACTTAAACCATCTGATTCAGAACATTTATTACTTAAAAAAATTTAAAATTTGATTAATTTACTAAATTGGAATTATATAATATACGTTACGACTCGTTCTTCAAAATTTGAAATATTTCATAATCTTCTATTGAGATTTCTTTTTTGAATCTATTAACTTCTTTTCATAATCAGTTTGATTACAAACAATATAATCATTACCTTTTAGTATACTAAAAAAAAGGTCACTACTAAATGAGAAACTACGCCAACCACTATAATATATTGCATGATCTATATTTTTTACCTTACTTAAAATTGAATCCTTAAAATTTTCCTTATTTTTAAAAGAGAATATAAAACTATCTTTAGTTAGACCATATTCGCCACTAAAGTCAAGAGATTTCTTCCATATTAAAGGATTATATCCTCCAAGAATTTCTTTCGTTCCTTTTACTTTAATGAATGTAACTGTATAAGGTTTATTATCACATAATTTATGAAACTTTTCAAAAGTAAACCCATCTCTGCTCCCTCTTAATAATAATTTAAATTTGTATGGTAAATACAATTCTCTTACATAAGCAAATTTGCTTTCAACTTCCACCTTATCAATCCATCTTGAAATTATGGAGACAATATTTAAATTAACAATTTTTGTATCAATAATTCCATCAACGTTTCTACATCTAGGGAATAAAATATTATCACTTGGTACACTATCAGAATTCAAATAAGAATTTATTAAATTCTCATAGAGTTGAGGATTTAAAATTTTTTTATACGGACGTACGTTTTTGGCAAATTCTTTAGAAGATAAACTATAAAACCTGATTAATGGTAAACAATGTTGCAAAGTATTTTCCATTATTTAGAAATCCTCATCTGACCAAGTTATAGGATCTGGAACGAGCGTAGGATTATTTTCAAGCCCCCATTTTAATACATGTTCCCAAAGTTCAACTTCCTTTATCTGCAAGTCGTCTTTTGTAATAAGTGAAATTAATATGTTTTCAGGAAGTGAAGTATATTTGAATATTTTTTCAGGTGATTTAGCCATAAAATCTGTACAAAACTCTTGAAGTATTAACAAAGAATCAAATTGAAAACTTGTTTTATGAAAGTGTTCAAAATGTTGTTCCATCCATTTAGATTTATTTTCGATTAAATACTTTTGTAAGTATTCAATTAGTTCTTGAAGATGAAGTTCGTCAGCAGCCGCCAATAACTTTAAGATATTTAAAATGCCTTGTTCATCATCATTTAATGAAATGACCCCGCCATAAATGTACCTAATTTAAATAAATCTATAGTAAATAGTAAACATAAAATCAAGGAAAATTACGGCTAAATATAACTTACTTCAAAATAATTTGAAAATTTTCCGGAGAAACGTTTGGTAATCTAATGTGATTTAGCATTTCACCATTATTTAATGCCAGAGTTCGTAAAAATGGAGAACGATAATTTAAAATAATCATGTGTGCACGAAATATTTGCACATTTGGGTCTTCTCCGACTTCAATTTTAGTATCATAATATTCATTATCATCTAATATTTCAATATAATTTTGACTTAATTTGGGAAATAATTTGCTAACATTTTCTCTTAAAAATTGGAGGAGAAAAATTTTTTGCAAATCCCATTGTTTGGGTTGAACAACTATTCTAAATTTATTTTACTGATCGGCAATAAATACTAATTTTGGTCATTAATATCTTAGTTAGTTTTAATGTGTTGTGACTGAAATTAAAAGAGTATCTGAAATTGGAAATCCAATTCCAATTTCAGTTAATTCGAATCTCAATTTCAAACCAAATCGAAACCCTTCGAACCCCATCGAAATCAAAGGTTTCGACTTTTGTCAAATGGGATTAGGGTTTTGTTCCCGCAACCATTTCGGGTCAATGATCAAATGATTATTTTCTTATTTTATTGTTATATTTTTTTTTGCTTTTTAGGTTTCGGGTGCGATCGCTTCGGATGAAAAAGTTTTCAATTATGTTTTTTTAATCAATTTTTCATTTTTATTTATTTAATAATCTTATAAAATGAAATAAAAATTGAATTTGAAATTCAAATGCTTATATGTATGAAAAACAAAAGAAAATCAATAATTCCTATATTTCAATTCAAAATCTGAAATACTTCATATTCTTCAATTGAGAAATTTTTTCTTGTATTTCTTATCTCCTTCTCATAATTAGCTAAATTACAACAATTATCATAAAATTTCGATTTTCATCATCATTATTACCTATATAAAGGTCAGAACTAAAATAGGGACCACACCAATCGCCATAACATATTGCACGATTTTTATTTTTTACCTTGCTTAAAATTGAATCTTTAAAATTATCTTTATTTTTAAAAGAGAATATAAACTATCTTTAGTTTGTTTGACTATATTCGCCTCTAAATCGAAGAGATTTCTTCCATATTAAAGGATTATATCCTCCAAGAATTTCTTCCGATCCTTTTACTTTAATAAATGTAACAGTATAA
>CAJVPP010001915.1:0-17227 GCA_910592005.1 Funneliformis mosseae
AAAAAATTGACTCAATTTTATGCATTAGATCACAAGTTATAATCGGCAAAAATTACGCTAATTAGTATAACGAAAATTACGTGGTCCAATACTTTTGACCGGGGAGTGTACATCTTATAAAACAATGGTTTAAAAATAATGGGGTTAAAGTTCTTGATTGGCCAGCACAATCCCCTGACTTAAATCCCATAGAACACCTTTGGAATAAAATGAATCATCATTTAAGATAGCTTGGAACACATGTTAGAATACAGGATTAGTTATGAGATGCAATTCAAAAAATTTGGGTTAAGTTAGGATCTGATGTATGCAAAAAGTTAGTTGATAATATGCCATCTTGTATAAATGATGTAATTAGAGCTAAAGGAGACTATACAAAATGGTAAATAATTATTTATCAAAGTTTTTAAAATAGTTGGTTAGACTTGATTTTTTTATATATTTAAAAAATTTAATAAAAAATAATCAAAAGATAAGGATCATCTAATTATTCAAATATAAATACTTTTTAAAAATTTATCTCATTAATATAAACTGATTTTTATATATTAAATAAACTTGATTATGATAAATCTAATAAATAATTTATATGATACTGCGCCATTTTAATTACAAGAAAATTTCATTTTAAAATTTGTATTCAGATGATGCAATACTTTTGAGCACTATTATATATACTCATCTCTTTTTATTAAAAATACTTATGAATAATTAAAGCACTAAATATTTAGGCTAAAACCTTTGATAAATCTTAATATAGTTTCGCTCAAACAATTATCAAACACATAATTTGCAAAACCTAAAAATTTAATAATTCATCAAGATAGATATTCTTATACAAATAAAGTTTGAAATCAAAACGTGATCATTAAAACCAGATTCCATCTGGATCAAATAAAGATATGACTCTAATTTGACATGATATATTAAATTAAAACTCATGTTATAAAATTCAAGTCAGGTCAAAGACCTAGATCAATACTGGCTCAGAGTACTATTTACAAAGTTCAGCTTTCTTATCTCTTTTCACTCAAGTTGATATTTCTTGAAAATTTTTCTATGCCAAATATGCTATTTTAATTTCTGTTAGTTGAATTTACAACTTCAATGAATAACAATATATATATATGATATAAGTATAATGAAAAAAATATGTGTTTAAATGTAAATGATTATATATAATCAAATTTATGTATTGTTATATTTCGCTCAAACTTAATTTTTTGATAGTTAAGGATAAAAGAATTTGAAATGTAAAGTAAAGTAAAAATTAGTAAAAGAAAAATTTCGTTTAAAATAGGAAAATATTTTGCAAATTCTAATATTACAAGTTCAATTAAAACAAAAATAAAGAAAATGTAAATTATGAAAATGCGTAGTTTAAGTCATAATCAGAAAGTCAGTAAACATCATGTATTATGATTTTTTTAAATACAGTGTGAAACCTTTATAATAAGAACTTAAAAATATTAATAAAATTAATCTACTGATTGGATTTTCATCAAATAAAAAAAATTGATTTATATTTGTAGAAATGAATCAATTTATAAAAAAAAGTTTTTTTTTAATTTTGTAAATTATGTAAGTATTATATAATACATATATGAGTCAATCAAAAATTAGAATTAAAATCATATAAAACAATTTATTTTATTTTATTTTATTATTTTATTATAAATTGCATCAGATATATAATGATAAAATATATATTTTTAACTGCAAACTCTGCCATTTTCCATTAATATCTTTTCTATAAATATTTATAAATCATCATAATTTTTATATATATTTTTGAATTATTATTAAAGGAGCTGAATTTAATGCTTTAGAAATAATTTATTATAATTCTACCTATGTGTAATTGTAACATTCTTGTGTATTTCTTTTGCTATACTCTATTATACCTTTATATAATTCAATTTACAATAATATTTAAGTAAATATATGAACTATAAAAGAATCATTCTTATAAATTCATTATTACATATTTTTTTCAATTTCAGTTTTATAATTAATTTTAGATAAATTTAACCTGGTATAATTTTATCAATATTGAAGATATTAAAATTCTAATCTAAGATTCTTAAAGCACAGGTTATAGTTTATTTATTTTATGGATTAAATTTTCAATTTATATATAATAAAATTTTTTTTGCATGTAAATTTGTTCTATTTTTACTATAGCAATGTTTCTATTATAGAGGTTTTGCACTGTAAAATTGTTTAAAGTAATAATAAAATTATAATAATTGGTTAAATTATAATTATACGAAATTAGTATCATAATTATTAAAGGATTTTTAATAGTAGAATACTAACATTTAGTTCTAATATTGTAATTAAAAATTTCTATTAAGCTAATACTGCAAAATTATTTATCGGTCAACCAGTCAGTTAAAATCAGTCAGTTAACCAGTTGGACCTTTGACTGACAGTTACCGACTGTTATAATCCCTAATTTTTAATAGTCTAATAAATTATTTAATAATAATAAGAAATAAATGTATATACTATACATTAGTATAATAATTTGAAAATAAGTATGTATGCTTGTGAGGCTTCTTGAATGATGCTAATTACATACTGTCATTTAAAGCCTAACCATTCCAAGTTTTATAAATATAATGTTAATTATTTCGAAAGAACTGGATTAGATATATTTAGAAGGATATAAAATATAATAAGAATTGGTTTTGTGAAATTGAGTTAAAAAAAATTCTTTATAATTTTCATAACAACAAAAACCTAAAGACGTAATAATATTAAAACTTTAAAATTTTAACAAGATTTATCAAATAAGTTGAAAAATAAATTATAATTATAAATGATTAAAATTAAACTTTTGATTTAAAGAATTCATTGTTTAAAAATTGATTTCAATAATAATTTACCATTGTTTACTCAATATATTTTTATAAATTAATCATTTGTAATTAGTGTAATAATATAAATGCAGTAAAATATATTTAGACAAATCTTATTAGATTGAAAAAGACATTCTTTATTATCCTGCCCTTGTAAAATTTAAAGTCTTAATAACAGTTACCAAGATAAATATTATGATACCAATTTAATAAATATATAACTTTAGCACATTAAGACAATAAATTTAAGACATTACAACTACAGATGCAGTTCTAATTATTACTTAAGCTATAATAAGTAAGAATTTATTTATCTTTATTTTTTTTGTTATTTAGTATTTAGTGTAAAATTTACAATATTTTCATATTTTAGAATATTTGCAAGCGTTAAAAAAGTTTGAGTACAATTTATGCTATGGTAATGTAATAAAATTAATTACTCAATATAATTTATTTACATATATCCATGTAAGAAACAAATTAATAATTCAGTATAATTTATATCATAGGTTCTTTTAATATTATCAGATTTGAGTTTTACAAACTAATTAAATAAAAAAAAGAGTAAATATTTCAGAATTGATGATTTAATTGCCTTTTGCGTAATAAGAATTTCAATTACACAAAAAAATATTTGAGTTAAAGTAATAAAAACTTTTTTTTTGTTTCTCTTTCATCGCTGATATCAGGGCAGTATGACACCTGATTACTAAATTATTAATCTCATAACTCTAATTTTATAAAGAGTGTGTCTATACTTTAGCATAGAAAATCTAAATAGTAATACTAAAGCTCTTACCTTGTTATTTACTACAAAAATATAGGAGTATGCTGTCAACTAATTAAATCAAAACTATGTATTGTATCATATAAAATTTTACTACTAATTTTTAAATAAAATTTAAAAGTAAAAAAAATTATTTTTTATCTAATTAGAACAAAAATTTTTTCTGATTCAAATTATCACTATTGGTTATTTTTATTAATTACCAATCAGATTAGGTTAGTGTGCAGCGACTTTATCACTGCTAGTTATGGTTATTATACTACTTTAGTTGTAATATATTCTTTATTAAGTTATCGCTGTAATGAGCTAAAGGATGCTATATCTACATTCATCTGAAAGGGCAGAATCAGCCTAATCTATAAAATCAAAAAGAATATTAATTAACGATAAAATAGACAATATAACATACCTGACAATAAGCCAAAGTGGTAAATCTACTGATCTAACCTATAAAATCAAAAATCAAAAAAAAATAAACAAAATTATTAATCAATAATTATTAATTAATTAACTTATTATTAACTAAATCAATAATTAACAATAGAAATAGAGAATACATAATAGTAGAAAAAAATTTTTCATTATGCATCTGACTGTACTGTCATAACAGATCCAAATCTTTTTATTTTATTCAAAAAAAAAATAATATTTAAATAACCTTTATTCCTCCTCTCCTACTTACCTTTATCTCTATCTCTTTATTATTGGTGTCAGTATTAGGTAAAAATAAGGTATAAAAAAATGGCCAGTCATTGGAATTACATGAATCGTCTAAAATTTTTTTTACCATAACACAGATCCTCCTTTAATATTATAATTATTTCTAATACTTTGCCTTACATTACATATAATACAAATGATGAGACAATATGAGTTGATTGCTAGAAAAATCAGGTTCCAGGAATCTTTTAGCAAAATTGAGATTTTTATTGTATTTTAGTTTTTGATGATATTAAATTAAAATATATTAAGTTTTTAATTTTAGTCAAAAATTTCTCAGAATCTGATTTTCCTAGAAACCCTCCCATATTATTACTATTACATTCTATTATCATTATATAAGTAATTTGATTAAAACAATTTTTTTTTAAAAAAAAAAAAAAATTATTTTTTATTATAAATTATAAAAATGTCTAATAATAATCATAAAGGTAATAGTATAATAAAGAAAATATTTTCACCAAACAAGAAAAAGGAATAAAAGATATGAAGCTTCATATGATTAAAATTAGTTAATTTGACAGTTTAATAATATTCTAATTTTTTTTTTTCATGAATTTATATTAGAGTTAATTTTAGATGTTAAAAAAGCTTCCTTATTAGAAGATAATATATACCATTGATTATATTTATTTTTGTTTGTTAAACAATTAAATTTTATCAAATTCAAAAATAGTATTAGTTTCAAGTAATAAAGGTAAATACAATAGCAAATATAATTAATCAACAAATATAATAATCTATTAATTAATAATACTCAATAATTATTCAAATATTAGAAAAACTAAATGGAAAAAATATTTATAAATTGTCTAAATATTAGATTTTTCTATAAATAAAATTAATTAATTCAAAATTTTTTCAAAAATAAATATTATAATTGAATCAGTTTCAAATAATCCTACATTAAAAAAATTAAATAGTAATAAATTTATTATTTATTATTTACTTATATAATTATTTTAATAATTAATATTTTTTAAAAAAAAATTTAATAATAATAATACTTAAATTGTAAACCATTTAACTTCATTATATTTAAATTTAAATTTAATTAAACTTAATAATTTGATTGGTAAATTATTTTATAAATTCTTTTTTTATTTATTATAATTATATAAAAAATATTAATTTTTTATAATATTATAAAAAATAAGATATTAATTAATAATTATATTTTTTATTATAATTAAAGTCAACTTAATTTTTTATTTAAAAAAATAAATTAATAATATAATAGATGATAAGTTATTTTTATTAATTATTAGTATTTAATTACACTTGTTATTGTAATTTAAAGTCAACTAAATTTTTTATTTAATAAAATAAATTTTATTAAGAAGTTAGTTATTTTTATTGATTATTAGTATTTAATTACACTTACTACTATAATTTTAAGTTACCTAATTTTTTTATTTAAAATAATAAATTAATAATATAATAGATGGTAAGTTATTTTTAATTTTTATTAATAATTTAAGCATAATTAAATTATAATATAAAATATTATTATTATATATTTAATAATCTATCTATTAAGTAAGTATTATATTTATATTTTAAAATAATAATTAAATAATAATTATAATATTTATACTATAAAATTATTATTAGAAAAAAAAGGAATTTGTTTAAATTGTAATAAATATAATACTGGATATAAATGGTGTAAAAAATGTTATTCTAATTTATTTCAGCAAAGTTTTTCTAATTAGACTAGTAAAAATAAATTCATTGATAAATTTGTTCAAAAAATTTAAATATATACTCAAAGGCAATGGACTAGTAAAAATAAATTTATTGATAAATTTATTCAAAATACTCAAATAAATGCTTAAAATAAAAAGCAATTATTAGAATAGATTCTTATGATAAATTTAAAAATATTAAGTATCTTAATAAAGGAGAATTTGGTATTATATATAAAGTAACTTAGACAAATATATTTATTGATTCTTATGAATTTAAAGAGAAAAAATGGATTAGAAATAGTAGTATTAATATAATTCTGAAAAATTTTGATAAATCATTAAATTTAGATGAAGAATTTTAAATGAGGTATAAATTAATAATTATATTTAATTTTAAATAATAAAAATTTAAATTAATTTATTTTTATTTTAGTAAAAATATCACTATAAATGTTATAGTTAATTAAAAATATATTTAGATGATAAACTTATTCAATTATATGAATTTATTCAAAATCTAAATACTTTAGATTATATGATAATAATGAAATATATAAAAAATAATAATTTAAGAAAAAATTTATCAAATATAGTTAAAAATAAATAGATTATTAAATTATTACAATTAAATAATATTATTAGTAAACTTAAGGAAATACATTAAAAAAATCTTATTTATTGTGATTTTTATTATAGTAATATTTTAAATATTAAATATAATATTTATCTATTAGTGATTTAGGATTATGTAAATCTGTAAATTATTTTCAAACATCTAAAAAAAATGAAATTTATGGTGATTTATCATTTATAGCTCCTGAGACTTTAAGAGGATAAAATTATACTAAAGCTAGTGATATATATAATTTTTCTATGATTATGTGAGAATTAATATTAGAAGCTACTCCATTTAATAATAAGCTTATTATTTTTAACTTAGTTTAGATATTTGTCAAGATAAAAGTCCTAAAATTATTAAAAATACTCCTAAATGATACATAAAGTTAGAAAAATATTAGAATAATGATCCATTAAAAAGGCCAACTGTATTAGAAATTAAAGAAATTATTAATAATTGATATAAAAATATCAAAAAAAGAAGATTTTGATACAGAATTAGAAGATGATATTATATATTTTTATAAAGCATATAAAATATTAAAATAAAATCAAGATAATAATTTAAATAATATAAAAGATCATTCACAAGTATTTTATATAAGTCGTTTACTTGATTTTATTAAAAGATTAAATGAAATTTTAAACCATGAAATTGAAAATTTAGAAATTAGTCAAAATATTGATAATTATTATAATATATATATATATAATTTATTAATTTTTTTAATTTAACATATATTTTTAATTTAAATATTACAAATAATGAATAAGTAAGTAATTTAAATATAAAATTGAATATATATATTTTAATTTATTTTTTATTATAGATGAAAATAATTAAAATATATTATAAATAAATTAAATATTTTTTTCTTTATAATTATATTATATAACTTTTATGAAATATTTATTTAATAATACTGTATATAGAATAAATATTATAAAAATACAGTTTATAATTACATAAATAAACTTATATATATATAAATTAAATTATAATTATTAAATTAATTAAAATATGAATTATTAATGTGTATTAAATTAATTATTAAATAAATAATTAAGATTAATAATTAATATAAATAAATTAATTTATTTATAAAATAAAAATAAATCAAAAAATTTAGAATAAATAAATTATATTTTATAAAAAATTTATATATAAAAATATATTTATTTATTCATAAAAAAAAGTATATTATTATATATAAAAACAGTTTAATTTACAAAGTTATTTTAGCTTTATGTAATACAAATTTAACATATTTAAAGTTTTATTAAGTTGAATCTAATCATTATTGAATTAATATTTCTATGATTCTTAGATCACATAATTGTTTTATTTCAAAAATTTGCAGTTTAAATAATTGAATACTATCTCTTATAAACATCCAGTTTCTTACTTCTCTTAGGTTCAAAATAATTGCTTTCTATTTTTTAAAATTTTTTGGATTAAGTGATTTGATTTTTATGAATTTTGACTATTTAAAAGATTCTTAAAAGAAATTTGTATACAGAAATGTATATGAAAATAATACATTTTTAATATTCGTAAATAATATATAATATATATGTAATTATTATATATAAAAGATAAAGAAAAAAACAGAATTACAGATACATAAAAATACGTAATTAAGTATATTATTTATGTAATTCATATATACAAATATACATATATTATATATTTTTTATCAGTATATTTTATATGTAATTTATATATGTAATTTTTATATAATTTATATATAATTTTATAATTTATTTTAATATAACTAAATTTAAAATTTATTAAAATAGAATTTAAAATTACTTTAATTGTAATTTTACGACCTTTATTCATTAATGAAGTAATAATAAATAAATATATAATAAAAACCTATTGAAATATTTCAGTATATATAATATTTTTTGTTTGGCATTACCAGTCATGATTGAGAAAAATCTTGATGTATTAATTTGAAGTGATTTTTGATAAAATGATATATAACTGACTATGCAAAAAAACTAGTTGTAATAGATAAAGACCCACATGATTTAATGTTTAGCCTTGAAATTTGTTGACTGTAATGGAAAATGCAATATATATCAGAAATTAGCATCACCTTAAGATAAAGGATAAACTAGTATTTGAAAGTATTAGTGAAATCCTTGGTATGAAGATAAGCTGTAAGCATCAAAACCTATGATTTACAAATATATGCCATTTTATGAGTCCAATAACTTCAATAAGAGCTGTACTTTCTAAACTATTTCTGCTACTCATTTTTAAGAGGATTTATTTTACACACTTTTATAATTCTTATTCCATCCTTTTCTTCTATTGGTTTCTTATTGTTAGACCTTTTGTTTGATTATTTTATTACTATCAGTAGGATCTAATTCTTTAGCATAATTTTTCTATTATTATTCATAATTTTCATTTATTCATTTCATTCTATTTTCTAATTATTCTGTTCTCTTAATCTTTATTATTTTTTTTCATTTTCTTTTCTTTTTATCTGATCTTCTATTTGATTATTTTTTTTTAATCTGTAAAATTATAATTTATTAATTCCTTTTGTTTCCTTTTATTTATTTGAAATTTCTTTGTTTTCAGTTTATTAATAAGTTTCTATTTTTATATTACTATAAGAAGGTTAACTTTAATATATCAAAAAGGTTTTTAATATTGTAATCATGATGTAAGTATATTATTAAAAGATGTTTTCTATTTATTTAATAATTTTCAAATTTGATTATTTATAATTTAATAAATTTACTAAGAATTAAACTGAACCTATTATTCTTTTTTAAGTATTAAATTATGCATAATAACTTTTATTAATTCATTACTGAGATATATAGGATTACATATTGATCTCTTTTACATGAAAAATTTTATTCTATTTATATAAAAATTAATATAGATCATTTCTGTGATTCTTAATTCTATTTCTATAATTCCTAATTTCGTTCCTTAATCCTATTCCTATAATTTCTAATCTTATTCCTCAATCCTATTTCTATAATTTCTAATCTCATTTCTTAATCCTATTCTTACAATTCCTAATCTTATTCCTTAATTCTATTTCTACTCTTTTTAACTTTTCTGTCTAATATTTCTACAATTTTTTTAAGTTTCCTTCATTCAGCAATTGATTTATCCTTTTACCTTTAGTAAGTAATTTATTCTTTTCCTTTAGTAAATAATTTATTCTTTTTCTTTGATAAGTAATTTATCCTTTTTCTTCAATAAGTAATTTATCCTTTTCCTTCAATAAGTAATTTATCCATTTTTTTTAGCTAATAGTTTAACTGTGTTCTATATCTTAGTTCTTCAGTTAAATATTTATCTATTAATCTTTTATTTAGCTAATTTTTTCTTTAATTTTACTTTGTAAAATCATGTGATATTAGTTTTAGAAATTCTTAACTCTATAATGCCTACCCATTTATAGACCTATAATAACCGTAGTATCAATTACTTTACTATAAAGACCATAATAAATTAATTGTGTCCTATTATAAAAACCTTCTAAAGGATTTAATTTCATAGCAGTATGATCAGAACTCCCACTTTTAACCTCAAATCACTAGAGGGAAGGCCAGGAATTTTCAATGACCTTAAAAATTCTAAAGCATATAGTTGAGGCTAGTATAAATTGCTATTTGTTAAATTTACAGAGTTCATACTAGGATATATACAAAATTCACCTGAATATTGATTTATTATTAAGGTTGAGATATATTTAACATCATTATTTTTAGAGTCAAAATAGCTCTGCCAATTATATAATTCATATTTTTAGAATTTTCAATTAAATTCGAAAAATAAAATTAATAAGATCTGATAATTCACCTTTGAGAATTACTATAGCAGTAGGGAGCTCAATCACATCTTCTGTATCTGGAACAACAGGATGCTTATCATCACCAATTTGTAAAAGAAAGTTAGCAAAAATGCTTTGCCGTTAATTTTCATTAGATCATCAAACTGACAAAGTTTCATATTAATTATTAATTTCATCACCTTTATGTGACTCTATAAAGATGAATAACTTAAACTTAATGAGATAACTTTAGCATATGATACATATGGTATCACAGGAAACACCTAATAAAAATCACTTTTAAATACAAAGATTTTACCTCCAAAAGACTTATCAACTTGGATGATATCACAAAATGTCTGATCCAGTGATTCAAATGCAAATTTATGAATTATTGGGATCTTATTTCAAATGAAAAGCTTTGTCAAAAATTAGACAGACTTCTTTACTGTTTTGTGAAATATTACATATTGAAGATTTATTAATATTAAGTAAAATCTTGAATTGCTATATGCAGTTCTACCACCCATCATCAAAAGAGTAGCAATTCCAGATAATGCTACTGCTATAATAATTTTACTAGATGATCTAACAGTTGATAGCAAAATATTATACAAAAAATCTTTCCAGTACTACCCAGACCATCTATAAAAAAATATCTATCTACACATACAACTGTATACATAATAACCTCATATATATTACTTTGATTAGCATTCAACAGAGAAATATTTCACGTAATATTATCTCTAAGCTGAGCAATATTATATGACCTTTCTTCATGAATTAATTGATCTAAATCATCACTACTATAATCAATATTCAAAGTTTTTGGTAAAGGAATTAGCATATTTGAAAAGTCTCTTAGTAATTTTCTATTAAGCAAAAAACAATCTTCCAATTGATAGAATGCCTCACATTTAATTGTATAATTTATAGTATTTTGTAATTGTATCAGTATATAATTATGATAACAAATATCTTCATATAAGGCTATTTTGTGATCATTTCATAATACTTTAGGATTCACCACTGGCAAAAAAGAAAAATAGAGGCAAAAAGGCTTCGCAATTATTTACCTGATTGTATTACACTTGCTTCAAGTAAACATACATTCCATTCATCATCATCCTGAAAAAGAGACAAATGAATGCAAGCTTCTTTAAAGCTGTTACAAATACTACCATTTATTATTTTTAAGTTATCAAAGCTAGTTGCACCTTTAACATATATTAATAAAATGTAAAGGTAACCTTTTGAAGGCTGTATTATATAAACTTTTCCAATTGTAAATGTAGTATTCTTATAGGGTTTTTATATATAGTTAGCTTTATTCTAAGTATAATGAACAGGAAGCTTACTATACATATAAGTGCAGGCTATAAAATCTTCTAAGTTTATCTGAAATTAAGCTGTCAAAATCATTTTACATTAGCATAATCTATAACACATTAAAGATCTTCTTCTTCCTAAAAAGTCATAAACTGTTGATCTGAAAGATGAATAGCAAGCTGTTATACTGTTAGAGAATAACTATGCATTTTGTAATGGAAAATTCTTCAAATGCTTTCAGAGATGAAATGTATCTTACATCAAAATATATTTTAATCTCATCAATAGATTCAGTATGATCTAATATATGCTATCTATTATAGGCTAATTGGTATAATGCTATTATTGCCTAATCATGATCCTTATAAATATATTTATATAAGTACTTAATGGATAATATTGAGTTGCAAATTTTAACATTAATATGAGTATTATATTTATCACTAAATCTACATTATATAATATAACCTATCAATTATCTAACTGAATACCATTTATAGTTTCAACAAAATGGCCATTATCTCTCCTATGATAAATTGGATAACTATTATTATCTTTTTTAGTGATTTCATTAAAATTCTTTGGGTAATGTTCTGACATATACTATCTTTTATAAACAGTGAGAAGAGTTTATAATACTACATAGACTATGCATCATCATAGTTATTACAGTTCTATATGAGTTGATTGCTAGAAAAATCAAGTTCTAGAACTTTTTTAGCAAAATTGAGATTATTATTGCATTTTAGTTTTTGATGTTATTAGATTAAAATGTACTAAGCTCTTAATTTTAGTCAAAAATTTCTCAGAATCTGATTTTTTTAGAAATGCTCCCATATACAAGTGAATGTATCAAAGGGTTTAAAATTTCAGCTAAAATAATGGAATTATAATCTTCTATTGTTCGCAACTTACTTTCTGGATCTAATATAAGTAAGAAGTAAACATGCAGTAGATCATATTTTTAAAATTCTATAATATATATATATGCTATAACTTTACTAAGACAATTATTGTGCAATAGATCTTTTAAAAACTCCTGCAATTTTATATGAAACATGTGAACAATCAAATTAGGATGATCATTTGTACTTTAATGAGATCTTAACTCCCTGGTAATTTCAAACTATTTTGAATTACAAGTGAATATTACAAAGTGATCAGGCTTGCTAAAATAACTCATAATAGTTATTGCATTCTGATATAGCTGATACATTTAGCATGAACTATCAACAAATAAAAATGGAAAAATTATATAATGATCAATATCATTTTTATTTATAGCATATAATACATTCTGAATGCTATGATATAAATTAGTATATAGAGAGGCTTGATTCAGTTTAAGGTAATTCAAATGATTCTATTCTATCTTAGCATATTGGTCAATAATATACTGTTAATATAAACGACCTGCATTATGAATCTAATCTCCATTTCTAATCTGTAACCTGTAAGAATAAAATCATATTGTTGACACTCTTTTTCTTTTTAGAATCTATAAAAGGTATATCCATATGTCATTCATCATCACCTTGTGGAAATAACAACACATAATGAAAGGATCATAAGATGGATGAGTTTCTGATATTCTTTGTAGGCTTCTATTACGCATCTTAAAAATAATATCATAATTTGCTATATGCAACTAATGACCATCACCAAATATGATTGCAACAACTTTAGAAGTAGAAGAAGCATTATAGTGATAGGGATCTTATATTCAATCAATATGAATAACTATAAAAATTTTATCAAATATATTTATTTGAATAAAGTCTTTATGCGATGAAAGTTCTAGATATAAGAATTGCATTCACCTAATATGGTTAGAAGATTATGTAAAATGGCATTATCCAAGTCTAGCATAATATTATAATAATATACATTCTCATGCATTGTATCATAAATGTATAATTATGCGAATGCTAGTTGAAAACCTTTTTCTAGTAGCAATAAAGCAATATGATGATAAACTTAACCATTAATACGAAAATCAGAAATTCCTTAGCTTGAGATTGTGTCTATAGTTGTACTAAATGATATACACGTCAAAATATTATTATAATGCCTAATATTTTTACGAAAAGAAATTGCATCAAAGTTAGATGAAGTATATAAATCTATCAAATAAGAAGGCAGTTTAATCAAACGTGGTAAATAAACTTTACTATATGCATAGCAAGTCAAAAATATAGGAAATGCAAGAGAATTATTCTGATTCTTTTCATCTATCTAAATTTAGCATCACAATAGATGCAGATTTGATTTATTTGGTCTAATTCATGATGTATTATCCTATTATTTATATGTTTTAATTTATCTATTCTCCTTTTACTAGTTATAGTATTCTGTCTTCTTCTTAAATAATTCTTTCATTTTTTTCTCAAATTGACCTGCCTCAATTTAGCTAACCTTTTTTGATGTATTTAAGATGATTCACTTTTTTCTTATTCAGTTAGTAACTAAGTTTCAGGTAGACAATTTTCATTATTAATATTTTTCTTTTTCTCAAACTAGCCTGCTTTTTTCTAGCTAATCTCTTTTGACGTAATTTAGTGAATTTACTTGGTTCCTATTCAAATAGTATCAAAGTATTAAGAATATTAACAAAATTAGTATTTCAGAAAAAATATCATATTTTGCAAAAAAGATATTATTCAAATGCAAAAATTCACACGTTTAAAAATAAATTGATAATATATAGGAAAAATTGATATAGTAATACACAAAAAATAATAGATACAAAAAACAAATTAATATATAAAAAAAATTAATATGCGGATATATACTTGGTATACATATAAAATATGATGATGTATAAATTTTTTTTATTTAAAGCTCATATTTTTTTATCAATATTATACTAATTACAGCTTATAAGGTTTCAATTACAACTAAAAAGTCTGTAGAGTATGCACATTATTTATGTAATCATTATTCAAATATAAATCATGTCATACATATATAAAAGTGACAGTTGCACATACATAAATATATATTATAAATATTATTATAATACACATATAAATTAATAATCTAAATATTACTATTACATACGTATAAATAAGTAATTTAAATGTTATTATTACATACAAATAAATTTATTAAATTATAGATTTCTTAAATTTATTATAATTACATTTTATTTTATAATAAATATTATGTTCATTATGTTTAATATATTTATTAAATTAATTATATTAGATATCTTCATTATATTTATTTTAAAATAGAAAAAGTTAAATATTTAGAAATTTTGTATATAGATCTTAAAAATTCATTTTAATCAAAAAATTAAGTTAGAAAAATTGTCTGAAATATTGAAATAATAAAATTCTAACTTCATATTTTCAAAGAATAAGGTTGTTATAAGAAAAGATATCTAAAATCTTAAAATAATAAATTCTACTTTTATAATTTCAACTTTTGCCATATCTTCATATAGATTTAACTAATAACTAACTACACAAAAATTGTATTTAGAAAAAGTTAAATAAATCTTTCTTAGGGTTAGATTTTATTTATTATTTGGTTAACTTAATTTCAGTTCAAAATCAAATTAACATTGGGTTAAATTTTAGTTTAAATTTAAACTGTATTTTCAAAATCAAATTAGCTTTAACTTCTATTTGTGATTCAATAAGATTATATCTCCCTTTTCAGGTGCTTTTTGAACTAGTAAAAAGCAATTTCTAAATTTTTTTTATTCCAATTCCATTTTGATAATATTTTACTAAATCATAAAATGCTATTTCTTATCATATCCTATTGATTTTTGATATCAATAGAATGCTTTTTCTAAATTTTTATCAGTTCATTTTCCATCTTGATAACATTTATTTAAAATATACCTTACTAATTCATTGCCATTTTCTGTTACTTTTTAATACAAATAAAATACCTTTTCTAATGCTTTTTTTATTTTTTTACTATATAATATATATAACCAAGATTATATTGTGCATATTTTCTACTACTTTTTAACACCAATATAATGCCTTTTCTAAATTTTTTTCTATTCCTATATCATAATAATATAAGTAGCCAAGATTATATTGCATATTTTTATATTTATTTTCTGCTATTTTTTGATACTAATTAAAAGCTTAATTTAGATTTTTTTTTAATTATTATATAAATAATTTAATAAATCTTATATATGACTAGATTCTTTTTTAGCTAAATCTTTGCATATTTTAAATGCTGCTTCTTTATTAATTTTAGTTCTAATACCTAAATAATAACAAATTCTAAATCTATATTTCTACTTATATATTCATTTTTAGATAGTATTATATATGTTTCAAATGATTTAATCTCATTTTTTTCAATTTCTTTTTCTAATTTATAACATTATCTTAAATTATATAATCCATTTAAATTTTCATTATTTGCTACTCCTTAATATCAATAAAAGGCTTTACTCAAATCTTTTTTAGTACTTTTACTATTTCAAAATATATACCAAGATTAAATTATTTAAAGATACTTTTATTTTCTATGGCTTATTACTATTCAATTGAATGCTAAATCATAATTTCATAATATTTTACAAGAAAAACTGATGTAATGAGATAATTATTTGTTGAAGTACTTAAAAACAGTTAAAATACTTTATCTTCATCTTTTTCAAAAATAACAATATTATAATAAATTCTAAAAGAAAGATATATTTTAATTCCACTTGATTATCTTTAAACCAATCAAAAATATCATTTAAATTTCAGTTTGAAAGTAATATACATTGATTAATAAAACATTTTATTTTATTAAAACTATTTCTCGCATCTTATGTTTTAATTAAAAGTTCAACCAACTTATCAATAAGAATATCCATATGATCTTTTCTATCAAATATTTCCAAAATAATTTTTTTGTTTGATATAATATATGTGAATTTATTTCATTGTTTATTAAATCTAAGTTGTATTTTGTATCAATTGCTTAAAAACAACTCAGAATTATTACTAAGCATGTTTACAAAATGTTAAATTCAAATACATATTAACAACTTGTTGTATAGTTGGTCGTTTATTTGGATTATCATTCCAACATGATAATAAAATTTAAATATTATCATTTTAAAATCATTATATAAAAATCATATTTACCTTTATATAAGTCACTATACTCAATAGGTGTAACCTTTACAATATTTTCTCTTTGATCTCTTTTAATATTCATAACTAAATTCACATTATATTCTTCATTCTTAGAATTAAAGGCCTATGTCCACTTAAAATTTGCCAAAGTAGAACTTCAATACTGTAAACATCAGATTTAGAATTTAATATATAATGTTGGCTTTTATTTTTTATTTTTGATATTATTAAAATATTTTGGATCAACATAAGGAATGACACCAAACACATCCGTTAAATGATTAGTTGCATCAGTTAT
>CAJVPP010001916.1:0-17221 GCA_910592005.1 Funneliformis mosseae
AAGACGGTTTGGACCTTTGGTTGGCAATTCTTGAAAATACCGTTGAATGTACACCATCACTATTTAACCTAGTCCCCATGGCTATTGGATTGTTGGAATTTGGATCTGATACACTTAAAAAAGTTCTTAGAATTATTGAAAGTTACATTCTTTTGGTACCTGAAATGATTGTACAGGTGCAATTTTATCTCTTTCTATTGCTGTTTTTTATTTATAACAAAATACATTTAATTAATCATCTTTTAAGAACAGTCATATGCAATTCCTATTATGAGCGCATTTACTCAATTATTGGGAGATTTAAAACCCGAAGCATGTCGTGCTATCATTCATGTTATTGATATTACTTTGCAAGCTTGTCCTTTTGAGTTATTAAAAGAATCAATTATTAACACGGGACTTCTTGTAAAACTGCTTAATACCATACTTTCGGTCAACGAGGTATTGATTATTTAATCTTTTTTTTCTCGTCGATTATTTAGTGTGATTAATTTTTTAATTATTCAAATTTTTTTACAAAAGGAAAATCCTTACGTCCTTGTAGGTTATGTCTCAATATTAGCTAGGATTATCATTAATGACCTAGTATTTTTTTTACATTTCATCACAATTGCCAGTCAACAATACAATATTCAACAACAAAATTTATTAGAGAAAGTCTTGGAAACATGGTTAGATAAGGTAATTTAACGGTTATTATTTAATTTTATATATTGTAGAAAAGGTTTATCTTTAAAATATATTTTAATGATCATTGCTAGTTTGATAATATTGGACATCCTAAACAACGAAAATTGAGTGCGATGGCTTTCGCAACATTAATTGCTACAACAAATCCGACTATTCTAGGTTTATTAGCTCAATTTATTGGGGTTTGGTGTGATGTGTTGAGTGAAGTTAGAGAATCCGGTGGTGGAGAGTAAGTTAATGGATTTTATTATTATATTTGAACATTTAACGTGAAAACTATATTGAAATTGTTTATGCTTTGGGATTATAGTGCATTAGTTTATTGGCAAGAAGAATACGTAGGGAAGAATGAAACTGATGATAGCGATGCATCACCTGAAACTAAGCGCAAACGAGTTGTATGTGTTCTTATATTTCATCATTAAAAAGTTCATTATATAAATTCTTTTTTTATTGTTATTTACTCAACCCGATGTTTTGATTATATTTGCAATTATAGCTGTTACAACGGGACCCTATTCATACTACCAACCTAATTCAATTCATTAATTTAAAGATTGGTGAATGTGAAGCACTTAATGGAGGATCCGAAATGTTTAGACAAAATTATTTAAGTCGAGTTGATAATACTTTATTAGATCAATTAAAAGCATTAATGAATATTTAAGACCTCTCAATTTCTTCACTATTTTATCAGTTAAATAGTTTAATTTATATTTTATTTTAAATGTAATTTTATTGTAAAATTCAAAATCAAAATAATTTTTATATTTTGTTAGTTACAATAAATCGATTTATTCGTTTTGATCCTTTTTTAGGTCACGGGATATTTTATAGCATATTATGCATGATAGATAGAAAAAACCTTTAACATTATAATGGTAAACAGGTTAAAATCGAAATCAAATTTTACCGGAAAAAAATTATTTTACCATCTCTAAATTTTTTATCAAAAAAAAATTGTAATTTTTTATTAAAACAAAAAATTAAATTCTTCATTTACATGTTCTATTTCAAATTTGTAATGCTCTAGTAAAATCAAATTCCGATAAATCTTTTTCTTCCACCCAACCATCATCCAAAATGTTATTTAAAGAGTTTCGCAAATCAGTTTTTATTAGATTTTGCTTTGAAAATCCACGCTCACACTGATGAAAATGGAATTAGAATATATGATTCCTAATGACTGGAAAAGTATCAATAAAATTCTAATAATCTTGGAATTAGTAATTCAATTTTTGTGTTTCTAAAATTTGAATATACTATTGCTTTATACCCAAACCACTCTTCACAAATATTATTAACTTCTTTTTATAAAACTCTGATAAAACATTCGATTCTTGTCACCATAATTTGTAAGTTCTAATTTTCATAGAATTAAGTAAAAGCCTATCTGAAAATGATGTAATATCAACGATTAGATCTGCTTCGTCCCATGTTAATTGATGTGTACTGATGTTATGATTTTTTTCTAATGTATTTAACAAGAATCTATTTAAATTTTCTCCTAATAATAATCTTCCATCATCACTATAATCCAAAATTTTTTGTTGAATTTTTCTGAGTTAATTCTATTACTGGATCTATATCAGATAAATAAATGTTTTTTTGTTGAAAAATTTTACTCAAAGTTGAAAGATATCCAAGAATATTTCATAAAAAATGTAAAAAAGCAACTTCCAATTACAAATTTCTTATATAAAGAAATAAAATTTTGTTTTTAAGATTTGTTTATTGTTATTAGATGTCAATGTATTTTGTGAGCTACTACTCAAAAAGGAATAATTGGCATCTTTTCCATTTCTAATGTTAGAGGAAGAAGATCAATTATTAAATTTGTGGTTACCAAGAGAATTTCTACGGGAAATATTCATTGTTGATTGAGCTAGTTCTTGTTGGTTATATTGTCTATGAAGGATTCTTGGTCTGCTGTCTAATTTGTACCCATTATGTAGAATTTGTTTTGAATAGGTAGAGTTCATGTCCTTTTCAGACGCAAAAGCAGCATAAGCAATATTGTTATAGAAATAGCATGATCTTGCATTGTATGTTTTTAGTATGCAAAAAGCTTCTGCAGGTGAAGTTTTGTTTTTAAAACCTTTGAAACCAGCAATATATCTGTTCCTATTTTTTAGTTTTTCCATTGGTGTGTCGATATGGGCACATCTAATAACATGTCTATTTATATTGTGTGCTCAGGCTACATTAAGTTGATAGAGTTTTCTGAGCTTTCTAAAGGACACAATGACGTCACGTGTAGAGTCATATCTATTTCTATATTGATTTACAATGGAGACGATTGATCCAAAATATGTGAGGGCTCTATTAATATGATTTTGTGTGATGTTATTAGGAACAGATTTGAGTTTGTAAATAAGGTTATTATGGTGTTGTGTGTTGAGTGGAGTTTTATTGATCAAATTAAAGGGAAGTTCAGGATGATTTATTAAAGCATCATCTATTGTATCTAATAATAATTTTCTGTTATTAAACTTTATAAAAATATTAATATTGCCATTATAGAATTTTCAATCTATATTAATGAAGCCCAGTTTTTGAGAAAAGAGAGAAAAAATGAACTCTAATTTCTCTATTCTGTATCTCCTGGCATAGCAAAAGCTAGTAGTGATGCGAAAATATTTTCTTTATTATTTGGTTTAGTCACGTGAGAAGTATTTTTCATAGTGTGGCGTAAATCATTCTTGTGTAACTTTTAGTTTGTGTAATGTTATTGTTTAGATTGTGTAAAGACACGTCGATATTATTATTGTTATTAATAGAATTTGCAGATGCATGAATATTTTGTTTGGATTGTTTTGTGACTGACACGTAGAATTTTTTGTTGTCAGTTTTGTTTTGATTTTTATTTATTGTTTTGTTTTGATTAATAAACGAAAAATGTTGTGTATTAGATGTTGGTAAAAAGAAAGAAAGATTAATGTGTTGTGTATTATATGTGTCTGTTGACATGTTATTATCATTTAATGTATCCATTTGTGAAGAGATTTCCTCATCATTTTGAAGTGAAATAATATTCTCAGATTCATTGTAGGGAGGAGTCGTTTCAATAGTATTTGAAATAATATCTTTAGTATTATTAATTCTATGATCGCTTGCTCCAGTTTTGTGTAAGTTATAAGCACAAAACCTTACTAGATTATCAATAAAATTGTTGTTGAGGAATATTTCTTATGTAGTGCATTCCGCTGGAAAAGCTTTTAAGTATTCTTCATTTAATTTTCTAACAAGCCAAAAGACTTCTGGTGTTTCATATGAGAGAAATTCTGTGATAGCAAAGTCTCATTTTTCTAGTTCTGGGGTAATATAAGACTTCAGTTTTTGGAAGTTTAAGACTTCTTGGGTAAAAAGGTTTTTGAAAATATCAAGAGTCATATTGTATAGTTAAAGTTTTTAATAAAAATAAAAGTTTTTCTTTGAAAAATGAAATTTTAGTTTTTTCTAAATTTTTGGGTATGAGAGAGAGAAAGCCGTAGAAATTCTCCCATCAGTTTCGTTGTTATGATAGTTTTCATCATTTTTGTCATTTTCGTAATTTCGGCCGGTTGATCGCTAATTCGCGTTAAGGAATTATGGCTCCGTTTAGCAATAATCTACAGAATTATACTTAACAATCTTTTCGAAATATTTCACTAAATATTGGTCCAATCAGGTTAAGCTTATATTCGTTGGAAAGCTCTCATCAAGACGGTTCTAATGATACTATTTTCATCGAAATATTGATCATTAGTTTAAGAGTTATTCAATTTAACACTATTACTAATATCTTGACTTATTATGTTACTTTTCGTTCCCAAAATGAATATATTGATATGAAAGAAGACTCTGAAACTACTTTACACACCTAGTGAAAACTTATTTATTAATAAAGTATTTCATATTAGGTTTAATAATATTTTATAAATCTGGTATTACGTAATTGCTCTGCTCATTAATAATAATGTAAGTGAAAATATATCACAGAACTTTGATCACATATTGGAAAAATTTCTGATTAGATAACTCATAATCACTAATACTTATATTTCCATATTTAGCTAAATATGAGAAACTCATAGTAGTGTATTACGTTATAATAAGATAGATATATATACTGTATCTTAAACTTAAAACTTTCTCAAACTTTTACCCGCTACGTGTTTTATATGTTGGTCATTTCTTTTCTCTTGACAAGTTTTTACTATTTTTACCTGCTGTAATGTTTACTTTAGAAATTCCTTTTTTTGTTTGAATTGGTAAAGGCTATCTTTTATGTACATTTTTTAGAGTAAAAGAATTATGATATTCATATATATTAAATTTTGTAGATAAAGCAATTTCTTTTTATTTCAAAAATAAACCAATCTTATAGTTGTATGATAGCTTTCTTGAAAAATTGAAGCTGTTAATTATGGAAGACAAAATTGCTGAACTTTCATCAGTTTGGTGAAAAAGATTTTTGACGGCACTAAAGGAAATAAATAATGATTATATAAAAGATGAACAAGCGTGATATATTGCAGATCTTTTAAGTAATCAGATATCTTTTTTTAGTATATTAAGCATAACATAAGGGGGTGTCGTTCCTCTAGCATGCAAAAGCTTGAAGATATTATTTCTCTTAAAATTGTGTATGAGGTATCATTCCTCGTACTATTGCACAAACTCAGGGGATGTTATCTTTTGTTTCTTGCAAATAGTCCTATAGAGGTGTCTTTCTTCTTTGGACTCCTAGGGGGTATCATCCTTTATTTCTTGCAAACAGTCTTATAGGGGTGTCATTCTTCTTTGGACTTCTGAGGAGTATTATTCTTTATTTCTTGCAAATAGGTCTATAGGAGTGTTGTTCTTCTTTGGATTTCTGGAAGGAGGGTATCGTCCTTTATTTCTTGCAAACAATCCTATAGAGTATCATTTTTCTTTGGACTCCTAGGGGTGTCATCCTTTATTTCTTACAAATAGTCCTATAGGGTGTCGTTTTTCTTTAAACTCCTGGGGGTATCATCCTTTGTTTCTTGTCAACAGTCCTATAGGGGTATTGTTTTTCTTTAAACTCCTAAGAAATATTGTTTCTAGTATAACAAAATTGCTAATAGACCTTTTTTTATTAAGAAATTAACCGCAACCAATGCAAGCTTTTGGAAAAAGCTAAAAATGGAAAAGAATCACAAGCTTTTTAAAGCTAATCTCTATCATAAAAGGTTTGTACTTTGAATTATACAAATTGAATCAGGTTATATTTATTAATAACTTTTTATAGTCCATATTCATATTCAACTTATAGATCGAAGTGTTAGGTGTGTTAAAATTAGCACAAACATTGCAGACTATTCAGGCTACTAAAAAGCTTAACTAATATATTAATACAAATAGTAAGAATACTACGGTATGTTAGCTAAGCTGTATATCCTGATATGGTTTATATAAACTAATGGCTAATTAGATTATCATTTCCTTCTAGATGAATATTCTTGAAATTGCTAACTCCGCTAAATGTTCTAAGCAAGATAATGTAAACATTATAAATTCTTCATGATATGATTCAATCATTGTAATATACAAATAATAATTTAATGATAATTATATTGTAAGAATCTACAAAATCTCATGAAGGAACCATTGGTACAAAAATTTTAAATAAGGTTTTATTATTAATCTTTATTTAATTAATAAAAAATAATTTTTTTAGTTGAACTATCTAGCTAAATTGTTAACACAAATATTATAAAATAAATCTGAAAAAGCTGGTAGTTTGGCACAAGATAAAGACCAAAGATTATTGTTAAAGAAATGTCAGTCAGAAATTAATTTTACGCAAGATGAAAATCAGAGACTATTGTTAAAGAAATATTAGTCAGAAATTGATTTTACACAAGATAAAGATCAAAAATTATCATTAAAGAAACATCAATTAGAAATCGAAAAGTCAGAATTACCTAAATCAAAAAAATTTGAAGCTGTAACTGATTTTACGTAAGATGAAGATCAAGGAATATTAAAAGAACTAACTGATTTGCGTAAGATAAAGATCAAAGATTGTCATTAAGGGAACGTCAGTTATCAATTGAAGAATGCAAAGTAAAGCTTGAGCGAAAAAGAATAGAACTAATGAAATTAAAAAAGAGCTTAATATAGACTAGTCATTTGAAATATAAATTAGTTATTAAATCGGTAGCAGAGATTTTATGATTCTTAAAGTAGTATGCAAACCATCTTTGCTCTAACAATGTAAATAAAAGAAAGCTTGCATAGTATTGCACATTTCAGATAATTTGTTCACATGATCTAACTTTAAAATTTACATTTTTCTGGAAATTTTTTTAGGTGTCGGAACTTGATTTTTCAGTGAATATTAAAAATCAGACACTATATTTTGTTTACAATTAACAAGAGACATTATTAAATATGATATTAAGCCAAGTTTGCCTGATGTATGGTAAATATGAAGACTCAATTATTGTACATAAAAAATTTATTGATACACGCAAAAAATAAATACAGTATAATTATTTTTCGAATGATAACCCTCTATCCTAGTCCTCTTCTCTTCTGGCTCATCATTCACGCATGCCCTATTCTTTAACAACCTAATGATTATGCCAAGAACCTTCCTTATATACTTTCATATTCTTCTTCAATACTAAAGGCACAGTATATATTGTGCTGAATGTTAAAAAGAATCAAAAATGGAAATTGAGCTGATTAGAATCTATGATTTACAGATCCTCAGATAAACAATAACTTTTTATTATCCTGCTGACGTTAGCGCATTCAAATTACCTGTATAGGTTAATCACACATTAATTGGCAGTACGTAATCCAGTATGGGTGATTTATTATCTACTGTTTTTACAGATCTTGATCATAATGAATATTTTTTATTCTGATTTTTTTGCAATAGAAGTATATCAGCCGATCTATATGATACACAGTAGATATTCATTAGTATAAATTTATGCCATATCAATTTAGCATGAAACTGGATTTTCTTTTTAGCACAATTGTTAAATACGTCTTTGACAATCAGGCAGAAAAAAAATGTTTTCAATGTATTGTACAATGAGACAGTCATATTCAAACCAAATATTCAGTCGTGAATAATTCAGGAAGGATTTTGTGTAAGTTTTCTGGAATGCAATCCCCATTATTTTTTACAATTATAGCAGTTCAGGAATTATCAATGCATTATTAGTCATTTTGGATAAATAATGATTTATATTATTAAGGATGTACTTAATATCATTCTTATTATAAATATGATAAAATAATTTATAATTCGTTCCAATATCTATTGATTCGAGAAAGCTATTTTTTACAACATGTTGTAATTTAATGTACTGATAATATGGAGGCATAATAACTTTGGGGATAAACGCAATACGCAAATTAGTTTTAAATTTCGATTTAAAGATGTAGGAGACATAATCTGTGACATTCTTTTTTTTAGCAGTTTCTGAATACAACTATTTATTCAATTTTTCTTCGTAAAATTGAGAAATAGTTTTTAAGTCTGATCAAAAATAATTAGGTTAATATAATTTTTATTTGGTTGAACTCTAAGCCCTCAACAAGCTTTTAAGTAAAGTTGATTTACTGAGCTCAAAAGTTTCACCATTTCTTTTTTGTTTCGATTAACCTTTTCGATTTGCCTATAGCTAATAATTTCTATATTAATAGCATCTACTTCTAATCCGTCAAATAAAAAAAGAGCGTCATAATGATTTAGGAAATTTTATACCCTAAAAATTTATTGATAGATATTATTAAGTAATCTAACAGAGCTTCATAGGAAAGTACATACCTATATACCTTTTGAAACTTTCATTGTTTGCTTTAATAGTACCATTCTCCATTACTTGAAAAGTTTCTTCATAATCGTTAATCAAGCTTCTGAATACTTCGATTAATTTTACCATCTATTGTATAAAAATAAAAAAATTTTTTTCACTCAGGATTATTTAGAATATAGACTGCATAAAGAAAAGAACATATATATTAATAAATTAATTGTAGAGCCAGCCTTTTTTCCGTTTAATATAAGAAAAAATTTTTGATTTTGTAACGAAAGACTATATAATTATTCGTAAAGTTACATAAAACGTCAACAGATTATTACAGAAAAAGGTCTTTTTATTCTTCTCCATATCAAATCTCAGATCTTATCCTTAAAATGGTAAAAAAATATAGGTTCATATGGTCCTCGCTGAAATTAGTTAGCAGATAACCTGAAAAAAAAGAAGTGTTACTTTTGTATGATTTTTTGCTTGAAAGTTTTGAGAGATGTTTCATTACGCAATCTTAAATTATTAATAAGAATGCTTCTAATTTACATTTAAGATGCGTAATCCCTAATTAATGTTCCATTTTTGGTGAGTTAATCAGATTTGTCGTATTAACGAAATCTTTTCAAAGATCTTAAACTTAATATAAATTATATAAAAAGATTGATATTCCAGTTAGTGAATCCTTTTATCTCCCTTACGTAAGTAAAACAAAAATAACAAACGAAATTAATCAACTTTTCATTATTATGTATTACCAATATCAACAATCAAACAAACGAGTATAATCCACAAATAATAATAAAGTAGGTTGGTTTATGTTTCGGGTTGGCTTCTTGAAGAATGTCATTATGATGTTAATCAATTTTTCCGCCTCTATAGATATTCTAAAACAAACCGGATATATTACTCTTTTTATTATATATCAGAATTTTGATCTTTGCTGAGAAAATCTCTAATCATCATCACGCAGAGTGGAATATTGTGAAAATGAATCGTAGAGGTAAGTATGAATAAGAAATATTGCATTGATTATTTTTTTATCTTAATTGCTAATCCTCTGAATTTATACTGTAGGATAGACAAAAATTTTGTAAATATGGGTGGGATAATTTATTTCTAAAATCTAATGTAGGAAACAAATTAGCTGTAGATACTTGATGCTAAGACTCACATTAAATGGCCTAAGATCTGTGTACTTTCTCCCTCTTTGAGCATCATATTTCGCTTGTTTCTCTAGCATTTTCTGAATAGCTGTGTAGCTAAAAAATTGAAAATATAAAAGTGTTCACTTATTTATTACATTGTACAGACATCTATATATATTTCTTGTCAAATCTGGAAGAGGTTCATCTTAAATGTAGCTGTCTGCAAGTAACTTAAGTTTATAAATTTCACAAATCCGGTTGCAAAACCAGGGAGATCGAAACCACGCAAGACTTTACATGCTCACGAAAATACTAGTTTGTGGCTTTTTCTTTTTTAAAATAAATATTAATTAGGTGGTAATACCAGGAAGATTGAAATTACACAAGGCTTTACATGCCCACTAATTGCAAAAACTACAGTAATCAGATTTGAAAAAAATCACAATTGTACGAAACATACAAAGCCCTTAAGGTGTAATAAGTAATATAATACCGGTGATAAGTCACATGGGATATAAATGGACTAGAGACCTGAAAAAATTCTAATATCAAATCGTAAATTTTTATCACAATAACAGCAAAAATTCTGATTTTATTCTAATAAAAAAATCGTTTTATTTATTACTATTTTGATTATTAAAATACATCATAATAAATATTAAGTGATTCTGAACTTAAATTTTGCCTATCATCATCTAAAATTTTATTATACGTGGAAAAACTCCTTTTTACTGCATAATAAGAGATTGGCAATCATATATAATTACATGCTATTTTTTCTAAAAGAGGAAGTTGTAATGTAACTTTATCCCAAAATTCATTCAGTTCAGAAAATTCAATAAGATTTAAATTGATATTAACATAAATTGACTATTTCTGAATAAGATATACCGATGGATTAACTAATTCTCTAATAATTTTGATAGGAATAGATATCTCGATTAGCAGTTATTAAAGATAAATATCGTGGATCAAATACTTGAACAGTCCTAAATAATGAACACGCAGGATGTTGTAATATATGATCTTCAAGTTTATTTGTAAGCTGCATGATATGCTTATTGAAATACTGGACAAAATGATGATAAAGAAGAATTTAATCTTTGTAATATTGTATCTATAATTGGTCCAAAATTATTTAAAATTTTTCCCATAATTATTCGTGCTTCAAATTGTTGTAATCTTTGTTCAATAAGAGGAAACATTGATTTATTTTCTTGTTGAAAAAAATCAAGATCAGCTACAAATTGCTATGCATTATCCTAGTAGTATCCTAGGACATATTAATATATTAATATATTAATATGTCTTAAGATACTGCTTGTTTAAGACTAATATGTCCTAGGATATTATAATCTATCAATTAATATATCCTAGGATGTTATAGTCTATCAATTAATATGTTCTAGGATGTTATAGTCTATCAATTAATATGTCCTAAGACATTATAATCTATTGATTAATACGTCCTAAAGATGGGGTCTATTTTTCCTCACTGTGACTTATTGGTTAGTAAATATAGATGAGATATGCGCTTGTTTGCTTGCCTTTCTAGATGTCAAAATATGGTAAAAAAATATTGTATCAGGTGGTGCAGTAAATTTGTGTTTAATTTCGGCTGATACTATGCCATAATTTTGACCGATCTTTAGGACACGTGATTTGAGAATCTAACTCGGCGTCATGATAGTGCCATGGTAGTGATCTGGAACTGTCATGGAACTGGTGAAGAACTGGTAAGGTGCTAGTGTAGTTCTATTAATTCGTCAGTTTTAGACCTTTTATATGCCAGCTTGGATGCTGAGTTCTTATGTCCAAAGTTCTGGCCAAAATTATGGAATAGTGCTGGCCAAAATTAACGAAATTTACTGTGCCTTACTGTGTCATAATCACGTATTCAGTTCCTCGCCAGTTCCAGGCACTTTTCCGTTACTTTCAAGTAACTTTTGAGTAACTTTTGAGGGTCTGGTTTGGTGGTCAGTTGGTTAGAGAATCAGAGGTATAATTTGCATTATATTAATCAGCCCATATATTTTCCTTCTTGATTGCCAATCTCTTGATTACCGGATGAGGCACAAAGTGCCGAATTTGCAATCCATCATCTATTTGCTAAAGATGTGTTGCAATCTATTCACTCACTTTTTGATTGCCAGTGAGACACATACGAAGTATTAGTGTTGTGCCATTCTTGCAATCCTGCCTTTTGTGACCCTTTTGATTGCTGAGAATGAGGCACGAAGTGCCAAATTAGTTTAGGCTATATTGCTTTCATACCTTTTTTGTGTATTCTTCTGAATCTTTCTGTCTTCCCGATTTCTTTCCTGCCTATCAGCGGTAGTACACCAAAGCATAACTCCTTATTTTCTTTCTATATATTATTCTACTTTGGTGTACTACCAAATTTATACCCCAGTTTTTGCCCGAGCCTTTCTAGAATTCTTTCTCGTATAGTTTCTATACTTTGGGGTACTACTACATCAATTATTTTTAGGCATTATTATATTGATTACTTTTAGGTACTACCACAGACCCAGTATTTTGTCAGCAAGTACATTCGCTCAAAATTTTTATTTTGAAGATTTGGGAAATTTACATGTAATTTTATACTTAGTATTTCCAGAACGAGGCAAAAAAAATGGCTTAAAAAATATATAAAAACTTTACAATAAAACTTTCTAGGTATTTTGATGATTCATCTAAAGCAGATATAAACGAGATCATCGAATTATATGGATAAGTACTCTTAGCTGAAATTGCCACATCTCCGCTAGAATACTTATAATATTATTTATATATTTTTTTCTCGTGCAATAATACCAGCTAACTTCAATTTCTATCTTCGAACTTCTGACCTCTGATCATATAACCTGGCCTCGGATATGCCCGGAGGTATAAATCACTAGTCTGAATGTATCAGCCACTTTTTTCTTTTGGCTTAGCGCTCAATGAATTCCATATTTTTTTTCTGACTACGAACCATATAATTGCAATAAGTAATAAAGTAAGTATGGAATATATTAACATAGGTGACATTAAGGAGTCCGCAACAATAGGAATGACCGGTGCTAGAGGTATTACTTGAGCTGATGATACCGCTTTTGCACCACCTGATTGCTTTGCAACTTCTTCTCTTAAAATAATTTTTTCGGAATTTGCTGGTCGACTATGAACGGATTGATTAGGTAGGGTAACTGCCTGGTTTCTTTAAACTATCTCATCCTGGGGTAATAGTTCTTGCAAAGCCTCTAATATATGTTCTCTGGCAAAACTTTTATCAAATTCCATAACCTTATCTTCAAGACTATGCTTATAGACGAGGGATCTTAAATCATCATTGAGTAAACCTGGTAGTTTTTGCAATTAATCGTTCATAAGCGGGGATGGAGGATCTACTTTATTATCCTTCTTTAACACTAACTCTCGAAGATGAGAATTTTCCTCTATTAAATTTAATTACGTCGAAGACAAAGCATCTTTTTCCCGACTAGTTATCTCATGTGTCGCTTCTATCCCTTTTTCTATGCATTCTATTTCATGTTTTTTTTGAATTAAAATCCTCCTTTACCCATTTCAATTCAAGCCTGAGAGAATCAATCTCTTTGGGTTCGAATGAGTTTATTTGGGCCAGCTCCTCTATCACTCCTCCCACTACATTCAAATCATGGAACACCAGATTCAGTTTCAAGTCCTCCAACTTACCTTCCAATTCAACTACCTTAGTTTCGAGAGAAAGAATCTTGACCTTATCAGCGGACGAAGCTTTTTAGGCCAAAGTTGCCTCTCTTTAATATTTGATTTAAGCAATTTGATTTTGGCAGTATATTTGGCTTCAAGTTCACATTGACTCTCAGAATGAGACTTCCGTTCAGAAATAAGTTGGGATCTAACTTTAGTGCTAGACGCATTTAACTGGCTAATCTTATTTCCAATATCCTCCTCTCGCTCTGAATACTCCAAATTTTCAGCCTGTAACTTTTCATTGAAGTCGATAATTTCAGAGTTAAAATCGATAGCAGTTTTTAATTTTTTTTCGAGCTCTTGCTCATATGTACTACCTAGCCGATGTCCTCTATCTTTTATATTCTTCAATGTATGCACATTGGACATAATCTTGATATAGTTATATAGCAGGAAAAAAATGCGCGTAACTAAATTTCATCCATAGGGCATCTTTTATTTTTTCTTGTCAAAATAAAAAATCAAATATCCTTTATTGAAAAACATCAGTTTTCATCATTTTTTATCGGTTTTCATTGTTTTTTATTGTTCAAAAACCATAAATATTGTTTTTTATCGTTCAAAAACCATAAATATTGTTTTTTATCGTTCAAAAAAGATAAATATTATTTTTTATCGTTCTAAAATATTATTAGAAAATACTGAAGGAATTATGCCTAGCCGATTTTTAAAAACTCATTATCGACGAGGTGCTAGTGTTTTAACATCTGAGCAGATCGAGGAAATTAGATGCCTTAAAAATAAGGTTCCTACGTATATGATAGTAAGGAACTACCATATCAATAAAGATCACATCTCCGATATATGGGACGATTATGAACGTCTACAACAGAGTAGGAAATATGTATTAGCAGATATGTTACCAGAGCCATCTAACCATGACGATACAGTTCACTTTAAGAACGATCCTTTAGGTCCTCCAAATATTTCCTCAGAGAATCACAGTGAATGTGACATTGTTTCCGATAGCAAAAAAAAAAAGTCTGAAGGAAAGAAGTCGAAGTTTAAGTTCACGTTAGCTTTGCCAGCACCATCTATTGAGACTCAGCCAATCCTAGCTTCAAAGAAGGATACAAACAATATGGATGTATTGTATGAGAATATGGTCGAAAAAAGCATAAAAATTGTAGATGAAAAAAAGAAGCGTTATTCTGAAAATAACTCGCCTATTCCCTAAGAAGACTTTCGCAAAACTCATTGATTTCTGAATTATACTTAAGAGTACTATATAGCATTTTTTCAAGCTCCTCATAACTCACCTTTTTTTTAAATAGATCGTCCTCACTTAAGTCTTGCGAATCCTGAGAAACTTTGTTTGGATCTGCCAGATCATCACATTCAGAAGTAACATTCGTGCAATTCACCTCGAGTTTGTTCTTGACTTTGTGCATGGTGACTGGAATAATTAAATCCTTACCGTTATGAGAAATCTTTAATTCATCTTTGTCCCAGTCAATTGCACATTTATATTTCTTAAGAAGAGGGTTCGAAAATATTAGCATTGGCTTAGAGTATTTTACAACTATAAAATCTTCATATATAGTAAATCCAGGAGCTAAGGTTATTGGTAAATTGTGGACGACTCCAATAGATTCAATCGGCACAGTAGCAATACCACTAAGATCATGTTTTATGGATTTGTCGATTCCATATTCTACGCGCTCAACAATATCAGGTGTTATAATGGGAAGTTCAGCACAAGAGTCTAGTGCTATAGCTGGAATTTTAAGACGCTTAATCTTGCATTTTATAGATGCAATGCTTGTGGTGGGCTCCTTCTTTTTGACGAAATCTATCTCCATGGGTCCATCCAAAACATCCTCTTCATCTGAATCTTGAGCTAAGGCAGGTACACACTTTTTAGCTTGCTGAATTATGTACGGAAGATAATTCTCAAATTCGATCTGAATGATTTTGTGAATAGTTTCTTCTAAAGACACACGCTTACCATGACTATCTTTATCTGATGAGGCATTATGGATAGAAGACAAATTATTGTCTTGCTTTATCTTACGAAACTCGGATTTACTAGAGACTTTAGACTTTGAGGATTTATCGGGATATCTATGTCGCTCAGCGTAATTCACTTTTTTTTTCCATTTCTATGACTTATATAAATATTCATATCATGATTTTCGAAGTCTGAACCAGCTGACGAATTATCAGAGTTATAATTATTATCCTCAGGTTTTGATGTATCATCATCAGAAAAAATAAGATCAGACTGGTCATCTACTGTAGCCATATGAATTTGACCACTTCTGGATTTGAAATCTTTAGCGAGTTTAGCTAATAAGGCTTCGATTTGTCTTAATCTTTTTTCTAATCCTCCAAAAAGTAAGGACTCTAAACGTTGATGCTGAGGTGTTTTGGTACCTCTGGTATCTTTTCTAGCAAATTTGGCTAAGTGGGTTTCAATTCATTCTAATCTTTTTTCCAATCCTCCATTATTATAATCTGAGAATTCTGAACACTGATAATGAGCTGATTTGGTATCTATGGTATCTTCTCTTACAAGTTTGCTGAGTTTGGCTAAATTAATTTTGATCACTTCTAATTTTTTTTCCAATTCTTGATTAATATAACTATTAAAGGTTGAAGCATTATTTGAATTAACTACATTTTCTGGTAGCTGTAAATGTTAGGCAAGTTTAGAATGCATCTGCATTGATTCTGCTAACTGTGCCTCCAAAGAAGCTACTTTGAAATTTAACTTTTCAAAATTGGCCAAGGCTTCATTATTCTAGGGGTGCACTTGAGCCAGTTGTGCTAGTTGCGCCTGTAGAGAAGCTATTTGGAAATTTAACTTTTCAATCTTAGCTGATGAATTATTCTGAGAAGTTTGTTTTCCATTTAAATTGGGAGGACGCTCCAACCACAAATTTTTCAATTCAGTAAAAAACGCATCAATACCTGCTGGATTTGCAATTCGCATCTAAGTATAAAAATCACCTGATGATTGACTCTTAAGAAATCCTAAAACCTGCGCATCATTATTTGCTACACCTAATAGAAGAGGACGAATTCTAGTCTCATAAGTATCTGAGGTATCATAAGATTGAAATTTTTCTTGAGTCAATCTGTGGATGGCTGATTGCTGATTTCTAACTGTCTCTCGCTGATATTTTGTTTTCATCCAAGCCTGTAATGTATCTGAAGAATTGATATTGACTGCTGGATTTACAAAAGGATTTTGCAGTAAAACAGATGCATATTTTCCTCCCATCATAGATTTTAAAATTTCACATTTGTATACATCGTCAAAATCTCCTGCATTCACATTCTCAAGAACAGTCATATGCTCTTCAAGATGTCTCCATGATTGTATAACTTTATCTAAGTATTTATCAGGTGGTTCTTGACCAGTATAGGGCTGAAATTTTGTAAGAGTAGAATTCACTAATTTTAATACTAGTAACGTTTAGCCTCAGCCATAATTCCTAATGAATTATTCTGAAGCGCCAAAATTTGTCTCTGCAAATTTAAAATATTCTGATCACGAGCCTGAACTTGATTCTGCAAATTCCTATATTGTCCCTTCCAATTTTGCGTTTAGCGAACGCAACCTGCATGCTTTCTTCTCCAGTGTTCTGTATCATTATTATAGCGTACCGTTAATCTATATGCGGTTCTCCTATGCTCAGCGATTTGAGTATCCTTACGCTGAATTAATAGTCAGAAGACAAAATTTTCACGTAATAATTCGCCAATACGTTCTTGCCTATTTTAAGCCAATTGCCAATTATTCCTTAGACTCCAGTAAGCATTTGTATATTAGTTTCTAGCATCGCGTAACTGATTCCTGAGATCCTCTACCTGCCTATTTTCATCATTTAAAGCATCTGTATGTATCTGCGTAATTCTTTC
>CAJVPP010001917.1:0-17218 GCA_910592005.1 Funneliformis mosseae
ATATACTTAAATATAATAAAATAATAAAAATAATATAAATTATAAAAATAATAAAAAGAAATAAAATAAATTATAGAATTTAAAGAAATTACAGATGAAATAGAGTAAACAGAATAAACAGACTGTTTAAAAAATACAAGAAAAACAGGTGAATCAGGTAAATTTTGTAAATCCTCCAAATTAAATGATTTTTCAATGCAATACATTAATTAAGATCTTTCTTAATATGATCTACATAAAATTAAATCTAATGGCTTTGTAAATCATTTTTCTAGGGCAAATTTTCAATGCTGACAATCCTCCTTTTACTTAATTTTGAACGTTGTATTGAGAAATAATTTTATCCTCAAAATTAAATTTTTTTAAAAATTTATCAAAAAGAATTTGCAAAATACATGCTATATTCATGCATGACCTACTAGAAAGGAGCATGCCGTATTTATGCTATCCGCAATCAATCTTACAAATATAAGTTCTTTTAACGTTATATAAGACTAAAATTTGTTGATTTTTAGAATTATAGGATTCAAAATTTTATATAAATAATTTAATTTGAAGGATCTTCTAAAGTCATGTGATAAATTATTTTTCTTAAATATAACTTCTATATGTGTTGATTCAATTATTCAAAATCTAAATCTTCAAATCTTCAAATTTTTTAAATAAAATACCTTCTAATAATTATTCCAAAAATAATCTTCAAAAAAGTGTTGAACGTATGAGAACTTTTCATTTACAACAAAAAAATAAAGTTCATGAACAGTTTGCAGACTTGCAAACTCAAGCACAAGAAGAAGAAAGAAAGAGGTTGCTTATAGCAGACAGACTAGCATATCTTGTAGCTGATCAAAATACTCACGAAGAACCATTGCGATAAAAAATAAATATATTAGAAGCTGAAAACTTTCGTCAAAAAGAGGTGTTTCTGAAGCAGTGATTATTTTACAAAGATTTGTAGGAAGATCAAGTGTTAACTTCAGTTGGGTGGTCTGGATGGTGTTGAGATTTTTATTTTTACTTGATCTTTTTCTTAGAATTTTTCTTTACTAGTAGTTTGCTAGATTAGACTAGTAATTGTGACTGGATTATATATTTGTAAATAAAATTATATACTTGGTGGCTTAATACATTAATCTGATCTTCATTCATGATATGTTTAATCTTTTTCTATATCCAGAAAGTTCATTAAAATCTAATATTTAAGAAATCTACCACAAGAAAATTGTTTAACACAAATCTAAAATTAATTTTCGATCAACTGATTATATCATTTAACTTTTCTTAATACATTAATTACATAAATATTGCAAGTAGTTTCTTTTTCAGAAAAACTAACATTTTCATATTCTTTGATTTTCATGCATGCATTTTGTCGAACTTTTAAAATTATGCAACTTACGAAAATTTTCTAAATTTTATATTAAATAAAGAAATATTGATCAAAAATGTGCTATATAAATATTACGTGATCATCTAATTTGGTAATGCTGATCAACTACGCCAATTTTAAACAGGTTTTTATTCTATAGATTTTCATGCTGATCATCATTCAATATGATCCAATAGGTTTTTGTTTATTTTTCTGCAAGAAAATAATTCTTATGGTCTTGAAAATTTTTATAGCTTCTTTTGATTATAAATATTCATCCAAGAATTCTTCCTATTTTCTACAAATTTTTCACTTTCTTTCTAAAATTATTGCGAAATTTTAATTTCCTTAAAATATTTTTAATTTTATTATAATTCAAGTAAACAAGAAGAAGTCTACTTTCACTCGTTGTAAAGCTTTAGTTTGTCAAAGAAATTATCATAGCAAAAGAGTTTTTTAAGGTAAGATGGATATACTTAAGAATACGATCAGACACGATGATTGAAACTATATAGAATGCATCTCTTATGAGCTTATCCTGATAGATTGATATATACAACTCATCTCTCGTCTGAGGAGTATGACAATATATTCAATTTCATTTAATATAATTGTAGCATATTAACATTTTTTGCCTTCTTTCCTCTACTGTACTATAGATTTTCAAAACGTAAGTTTTCCTTGCTTAGAACTGGTTATTACAGCCTCTATTATCCTATATCAATATGTAGCCATTTGAAATATCATTAGATTCATTAAGCTAACTTTTGCGTGAACTGGTATTTACTGGTTGAAGATGCTTAACTTCATATTTCTAATGTACGCTCTTCCTCTATTCAGACTACAGGATTTCGTCAAGAAGTTTAAGAAATTCATTAAGAAAACTTTGCATTAAAAGAACAATTATCTATTTCTTCAAATCAAAATGCTGAACTTTCTGTTGAATGTGAACGTTTAAAAAATAAATTAACTAGTATTTTTTTCCTTTTAATTCATCAAGAGAATAGGATTCGTTCACTTGAAGAAGCGTATAGAAAAGTTACTCATCCTTTGAGAAGTAAATCATCTAGAAAGTAGAATTCAAGATATTAACAAATTCCTAATCTTTTATGTTAACTTTTCTTGTTTTCTGTTTTTTCTCATTTTATGTATCTCAAAATTTGTATTTCTCAGATTATTCAATAAAATTTTTGCACATTGTTACGTTTTGTTATTTTTAAAAAAAAAATTGTTCAATATTATTTCAAGAGTTGCCAATCACATTATTAACACTTTCGCTTTTACTCTTGTAATCCTTTTCTGATGTCACGTGATTGTTATTAATTCAATAAAATTTTTCTTATATTCTTATCATAATTTGTCAAATATCATCATTTTACGTGATTAAAAATCTTTTCTTTGAATAGAATTTCTAAAATACTAAAGTCATTAATAAACCTATAAAATTCATAGTCTATTTCTTTATGGAATCCTTTGGCAGAATATCTTACCATCTGAGGTATCCTAATTTTTTCACATTATTTATGGGCTATATGATAAACCTTTTTCCAACTCTTTAGCAGAATGATTCTACTTCTCAGACTTTAAAACCTTAAGGTATTTTTCCTTCTACCAGTATCTGGTATTTGCAATCATTTGCTATTCAAAACTTTTATTCAATCTCTCTCATTTTTCTACGGGATGAGTGAAAAAACCTAAAGCTCTTACTTTTGCTTAGCTCAGTGGAAACCTTTTTCCAAAATCACTCAAAAACTAAAACTAAAATAATGTCTATTAATTCATAAAAGTCTAATAAAATTACTATAAAATATAACAATAAAATAAAGTAATATTTCTTCAATTATCTCGCTATCTAGTGGTTTGATTTGAATATAGGATCGATACTAACTCTCACCTATAACTATCATGCCAGAAACCAGAGTAAATAATTATATCAAAAACACTTCTTACGTTCTAAAAAATAATAAAAGAATCCAACAAAAAGACAGTGCTGGATATTTTACTAGCTCTCTCGTAGAAATAAATGAATAAACTTTATTAGAAATTCCTTTGGTAAACAATAAAAAACAAAAAATAACTACTAAAACTATGGAAATTTTTTTTTCAAAAGTTATTAACGAAGTTATTAAAAATATTATCCTATCTACTGACAATAATAATCAAATACTTTTCAACACTGAAAAAGATAATACAACTACTTTGACATGAAAATAGATAACGTTACTTCCTCGACTTTTAACTCTACAGAAAAAATACAAAATATTTCTCTTCAAATTACAAAAGACTCTATGCATGCAAAACAAACAAATAACACTGACAAATCAAAATCAACAAAAACTTCTTTTACTTCAAAAGGGAAAAACAAATAAACTTGGTCAGATGAAATGGACGAAGCTGAAACTTCTACTTCTAATGGCAAGAACGCGAATGATCGATAATTCAATATTATTACTACGCCTACTAGATTTTATGCCACTGATAACGTGGCAGATATAAAAGAAAAATCTGTCGCTAAAAAATGAAATTTTATTAATGCACTTTTTATTCACTTTAATGGTTTCCAAGGATCAAACTATTTTTCTAAAAATAGAAAATTTATCATTTATTTTGACAGTTTAAAAAACTTAACACATGCTGTTACAAAAGTATAGGAGACATAACATAATCTGGTCTTCCTAATCACTGATCCTAATGCTAAACAACTAAAATTAGATGCAGAAAAAGGTCGTATCATCAAAGTCAGACATCCCCCTTTTTTTGTCTAGAGTCATATGAAATTTCTTTGCCAAATTTGAAATGATCACTCATTTTTTCATGATTGTCAGGGATCCCTGGCAGATTGCATTTATTGTATACAAAAATAATGACACTATCAATTAATTTATAATGATACTTGGTCTGTTTCCTTTTTAGAATTCGCTTTAAGAATAGAACCTACTGACCTTAATCTCATGCAAATCACATTACGTCAACAATTTGAGCTTAAACTTACTGAACTTTCATTAAACACTGATTAACGTTCCTTACAAGAATTTTTAACTCAAATTAAAGCTAAATCATGCTTTATTCCAAGAGATTAACAATACTGATTAAGATCTTATGCATTTGTTAATTTTGCTACCACAGAAGATTTAGATACTGCTGCCGCTCAATATCATAAATTTAAAGGAAATGTTTTATACTGGATGGACTCTGTTGATAAACATTGTAGAAATGTGAATCACCTGATCATGAAATCAAAGATTGCTCTAAAAGAGGCCCTGCTAATTCTTATAAGCCTCTTTATAAATGTTTTAAACCTGAACAATATAGACCTTCTTGTTCTCGTCAAAATTCAAAAATTCAGAACAATCTCTCTTATGTTGACGCTTATCAAATCCAAGCCAAATATTAATAATACATCATCACCTCTCAAAGGAAATACCAACAGAAACTCTAATATTTCTTCTAATACAGTTGACGCTCTTCATTCTTTAATAGCCAGGATAGATGACATTGACAACAAACTTGTACTCCTTTCTGATAAAATTATTTCTATCAAAAATGAAGTTCTCCAACAACATCATAATCAAGGCGACATTGACTACCGTCTTTCTAAACTTAAAATATTTACCCAGATTTCTGATGATGATGATGAAGAACTATTAATGGATATAGTTGACAAACAAATCCAACATACACCTAAAAATACACTCACAAATGATAAACAACCCTTGATAGGAAACACACCTAAAGATACCGTTAAAGACACAAATATTGATAATATTGAAACACTACAAAAAGATGAAATTGCTATTCCACATATAACACAGGTTGAAAATGAACTTGGTAATCTCAGATCTGAATTCAAATCAATCTCATTAGCATTACGTCAAGCTTTACCTATAATTAACTCATCCCAATGATTAATAATAATAAATCATATAATATCATAGAAATGATTTCGTCGTATCCTACTAATAATAGTAATTTTAATACAAATGCCTCTTCCTCTTTGTTACATAATAATCCAAATTTTTTATCCATTGTTACCCATAATATTAGAAACTGTTCTGCTGATAATAAGTTATAACAAATAGAAACCTTTTTTACAAACTTAAATTTTGACATAATGAAACTTAGTGAAACTCATCTTACATAAAATCAAGCTTGTTTTCTCAACAAAAAATAGTTATAACAAACAGTACAAAATTTTCTTTCATAGTGCAAATAGAGACTTTAACTGCCAAGAAGTAGGACTAATTATTAAAAACGATCTATGTAAACATTTTTAACCAGAGATTATTTTATGATAGAATACTATACATTGACCTTCAATTCAGAAAGAAATTCAAACTTCAAATTATTCAAGTCTACCTACCAGCTACCTATAGAGACAAAAAATCTTTTAATTATAGAATATAAATTCAAAACAAACTTATGGATATATTAATACAGAGTTGCAGAAATAATTTTCATGTTATTTTAATGGAAGATTTTAATATTGACATTTCAAAAATTATCGTTCTAAATGCCAAAGAGTGTTACAAAACTATCTTTATCAAATCATTAATCTAGATTTTATTCACACTATTTCTCCTTTTTTATTATCATACCTGGCCACTTTTAAATCCATCTCAAATTCATATTACTTACACTTAGATTATATATTTCTATCTTTTAACCTCACACACGATCTTTCATCTTTCAATATTCTCAATGATTCATTCTTTTTATACTTCTCTAATCATTTACCCCTTTCTATCACTATTTATAAAAAAAATTTTTTTAACCAATATTTTAACGCATACCTTAAACAACATAAAGTCACAAAACAAACATTTATGTATCATAAGACTACATTTTTACACTGAGATCTTTTTTTAGACAAGGCTGATCTACTTCTAAAATCAAATCCACTTTATGCAAATTGCATAATTGAGGATATTGCCACTTCTCCAAACTCATTAAATGCTGTCTGGGAATTCTTTTCTCATACTGTCATTACCTCTATAAAAAAACATATTCCAAAATAAATAACTACTCACTAACACAAATCATTATATACCCATGCTAACTCTCCCATTCATAAACATATCAAGTCACTCTATAAATATTATTACAAATTGAAAAAATTCCTTGACACTAACCCTAACAACAACCTGTCAACTTTTCCGCTTACAAGTACTGAATATCAAAACCTCATGAAGATAGCTGAACATTATTTATTGTCAACCGCTTCAATTGATAATCATTTTGATAATAAGAAATTAGTCATGTATATAAACGAATTAAAACATGATATCATCAAGCCCATTCAAGCAAAACAACAAATCATATCTAGACAAGAAAACAACGAACGTATATTACAATTTCTTAAACAAAAACACGATAACTTGAAAGATGCTTCAATTAAAATGATTGATTCATATCTAGAAAGAGACAGAAAAGCTATTATAATAGATCGCCTTCTTATTAATAAAGATTCTTCTGATCAATACTTAGAATTGTCGCCAGAAAATATCAAGAAATATACAGCTAATCATTTTCAAACAGTAACAGGTTATTGCAACAGAAAAGTTACTGACAACATGACTTCTGACTTTAATCCCACGTGAAATGACTAGCAACCCTTTTATAATCCAATTGATAATATCGATAGTAACATCTATAATGATCTGATTATACTTCCTTCAATTGATGAATGGTATACCATTATTAAACATCTTCCTGAATATAAAGCTGCTGATCCTTCGCAAATTTCTAATGAAATGTTAAAAAAGCTCAGCCCTAAAATAAATAACTTTCTGTATAATATTATTTGTGATTGTTTAATCAGCTCAAATATACCTTTCCAGTGGAATTTAGCATATATATATCCTATCCCTAAACCTAAACTATGGAATTATGACCTCGACAACACTAGACCAATTACTTTATTAGATACTGTTAGAAAAGCATTTGTTAAACTCCTGAATCAACATCTCCAAGATACATTTATCAAACATAATATTATCAAAGATCTCAATTTTGCAGGATTACCTCATCAATCAACTCTCGAACCACTTTATATTGTAAATAATATTCTTGAATTTCATTGTCTTAACAAAAAATTACAATATCAAAATTGAAATAATTTATATATGCTTTTTTAAGATATATTCAAAGCTTATGAACGTGTTAATATCTTTATGCTCAGAAAGGCTATAGCATGTCTGCGTATCCCTCCTTCTTTTATTAATATAATCACTAATCTCTTTCTTAACAGAAGTAACTAAGTCTTTACAGCTTATGGTAATACTGATCCTTATAACATGATAGTTGGTATTGACTAAGGTGAAGTGATTTCCCCACTTTTATGGATTATTTATTATGATCCCCTTCTATCAAGAATTTAACAACTTAATTATGGATATAATATGAGTATTAAATAAAAACTGGTCATAACTGATAATGAAATCAATGAACTATCTGTTTTAATCCTAAATTCAGCATACATGGACGATACAATTTGGATCTCTGATAGCGTTGAAAAACTCACATTAATTTTTGATCTGGCTCAATCCTTTTTTGACCTTAATTTCATGAAAGTGAACCATAATAAATCCTTTATCATTACATCTGAGTCTACAATAGTTAATATTTCTATTTACAGTAATTATCTCAATACACATGTCATTTTTCCAACAAATTGTCTTCTGAATCGACAAGATATTTGGGTGTATGGATATCCGCCTCTTACAACAAATTTTATTAAACAACAACTGGCAAATGAGATATCAGATTTTATACTCAAATTGAAATACAAACCCTTAACTGACAAACAACTCAAGTATATCTATAACATAGTACTTATTTCTCAACTAGAATACAGAACCAAACTTATTATCCTCTCTAACAATGAATGTAGTTTACTGTTCATTAAACTCAGATCATTCATAAAAAATAAACTCCATTTTCCAAAATCAACACCTAACAGCATTCTATTCAGTAGCCTTTTCTTTAGATTCAATGACCTGTCTGACCTTATGATTCAATTCAAATTACAACACTTTGCCATTATGATTAATGGAAATCCAAAAACCTCACTACTCACTATGATTGCTAACATTAGACTGAAATAGCCCCAAGAATATTTTTGGCTATACAATGATCCTTTAACGTATTAGCCTTAACAACTTAACAACGTTAGACATGATAACTTCATGAGAAACATTATTTCATTTATTTATAAGGCTCATTTTCTTTTCGCAGAACAGTAAACAGTTCAACAATATTTAAAATTAAAGAAGGAAATACTCCACTTCAATCACTCTTACCTTAGAGAAAAATTGGAATAGCTTATTTAAAACCAAACAGTTACTCTTCCTAGACTAATTAATCAGTGATGGTCATTTCTTGATAGAATTGAAGGACCTTTCTCTCAAATAAAACCTGGATAATCATCTTGGAAATATGAATCTAAAATGGTTCACGCTCCTATAATATTTGGTTCTTAATAATCCTGTGCATTTAAACAGACTCATAGACTGATATATTATAAATAATTTTAGCCCCAACAGGATATAAATCATTTTCTCCACTGGATTTAACTTTAATGGTCGACTGGACGTCACTTTGAACTCCTCCAGATTTTAACTACTACAATTTGCCTTACCTTGGTCAAATTATATTCAGAAAATCTTATAAGAACAAAAAATTACAAGACAAAATTATATTCTAACATTACATATCAAAGAACTATACTAATGATCCTAGATCCCCATCAAAAAAACAAAATACTTTTGTCAAATGTTCTGGCTACCCTTTTAATATTGACTATAGTACTATCCATTCTTACACATCTAGGTTAATTAAATATGGAAATCTTATTGAAATTGACCTACCTCAAATCATTAATGTTACCTATTTTTCTTCGGTCAATTCTGAAAAGTTTTATCTTTTGAAGAAGAATATAAAAGCAGTATCTAATCAAACTATTAAATATTATAAAAGAGTTCGTCCTGATCCGCTTATTCCTCATAGATTATTGCTCAATATCTTTGCATATGTTACTATAGACACCTTTTTTACTTCATCAGTTACATGTACGGTACTTAATACTTTCAAAGATAGATTAAAATATGAGCAAACCTTGACATTCTATACAGATGGTTCACATAGATTTTTACCTGATCATACTGATCCTGTTTCTTACCTCAGTTCTGCTTTTCTTTTAGTTTATGATAATTTAAACATAGAATTTTCCACTGCAATACCCAATTACTAGTCAAACTCTACCAATGCTGAAATTTTGCATTGCTTCTAATTCTTTTTATTTGTCCCTATAACCTAGATTTGAATATATATATAGATAGTTTGTCCCTTATTCACTCCTTTAACAAAATCCAATGACAATATGTTTTCATGTATCCTTCCTTGATGTTAAAACTTCCTTTCAATATTTATTAGTCCATTATCTTTAAAATACTAGAAAAAAGAAATATTACACTATCCCTTACCAAGGTTATTGTGCATTCTGATGACCTGTATAATAACAAAGTTGATCAATTAGCTAAATCTTCTTTACATTTTGTTCTCCTCTTCTTCACCCTTGATCACATTCCATACTTTCAATACATTCCCTTTTCGAGAATATGCCTATTAATATAGCCTTCTGTTCTCTAATTAAAGACTTCTCATAATCAAAACACTTTATTGATTTTTACTCTTTGAAACGAAACAAGAAATACACAAATTTGGAAATTAACTACCATTTAACCTTTCATCTCACTAAACTAGGTTCTCCCATAATAACCTCATTTAAAGAATCAAGAACACATTGTAGAAGATAAAAATTCCTATCAGAACAGTTACCTACATTAGAATTCTTAAAAGCAGTCCAACCCTCTATATATGACAATACTTGGAAATGTTATAGATGCAATATATCAAACGAAACTTTCAATCATTTATGGTTATGCCTTACAGTTATACCACTAATGAAAACTATTATTACTAATATGTTATCCCATTTAAAAATACAACTTTTTATTCACACTTCTCGATCAGGTTTCCCTACTGAAATCTTAGCTCTTCTTCTTTCTTCTCATTCCTTTTAGGCATTAAAAGCTGACCCCTACAATATTACTATTATAGATTTTATCAAAGGCATAGTTTTTTTTTCTTTTCCAAAGCTTATTGATTCTTTTACAAACTCTTCTACCATTACAACTACCATACTATTCTCCCCTTTTATGATTTTCTTTTTGATCAAACTTATGATATTGTGTGAAAATCAAGATGTGAACTAACATTTATTAAAGAGCACTTTTCAAATATTTCACAATATAGCAAAGAAAAGGGAGTGTACATTTCCTCTAATCATTTTTTCAGAAATAGTTTTACTAACATCCCATTCCAGTTTAATTATCCATAGCATGATTATTTATCTGTAATCAAAAATTCTTACATTTATAGTCATCGTTGGTCACTCTTCCTCACGTAGTAATAACTATTTATCATACATTTATTTTCTATTAGTTAGGTGGCAATGGTAATTCTACTAATGATTATTACCAGAATCTAACGGAACAACCAGTTGGTCTGGTAAAATTTAGGTTCTGAACTTTTTATTTTATTAGGCAGCTTTTTTTATTTTTCTACTTATGTATCTCTTTAGAGAATTTTCATGTATACTTTTACTGAAATTGATTATACTTAATAAATAAAAGCATTACTACATCTTTAAAAAAAAATGGTTCAATTTGAATGAAATACATGTCATTATGATCCTTGAGATTTAACGGTTCTAATAGTCTAAATTTTGTAAAATTCTGATCTATTAAAGTTGAAATAATGATGTCCATAACTTTAGTTTTAAATTTGTATCCATTATTTCTTTTATCCAATTTAGATTTAGCATTTGATCAGGTGATCTTCAGTGAGTTTTGTGTGACCAAAATGTTATACAAGCTTTTATAAGATTAAGAACAATGGGTACTATCTGTTAAGCCTTTGTGTAATCTTTATATAACCTTAAATTAACATTCTATTTTCTTTATCTTCTTTCTTAAGTTTCTTTTACTTTTCTCAATAGTTTTATCTCCTAGCAGGAATCATCAAATTGTCACTGAATTTATTTTCATTTATCTTATTGTTTAAGTTAAAAGGCTGCGGCAGCTGATTCTTCATGTTGGAGTTTCTGATCTTAAGATTTTCTTTAAGTTCTACAGGTATCCATTATACTTGAATCAACTCGGCAATTTATCACGTCTTAGAATTTAAGATATATTTAATCGAACTAGTAATGAGTAATTTAATAGCAAGTTAGTGTAGTATATCACAATAATCCTAGGTAAAGGACAATGTTAAAGAGAAAAGTAGTTTGTATAGATTTAAATTGATTCCTTTATTTATAACTTGAAACTCGTAGAAGAGTTTATAAACTTACAACTGAGTTAATTTACAACTTAAGTAAAAAGCTATTCTATCTATACAAAATGATTTTGCTATGGTTAGCTACTTGTTACGTTATAAATTAACTAAATATAGATATATGTTTTAATAAAAATATACTTAAATACAATAAAATAATAAAAATAATATAAATTATAATGTTAAAGAAATTACAGACGAAATAGAGTAAACAGAATAAACAGACTGTTTAGAAAATACAAGGAAACAGGCAAATTAGGTGAATTTTGTAAATCCTCCAAATTAAATGATTTTCCAATACAATACATCAATCAAGATTTTCTTTAATATGATCTACATAAAATTAAATCTAATGGCTTTGTAAATCATTTTTCTAAGGTAAATTTTCAACGCTAACAATGCATATATTCTTGCATAAACTAGTGATATTTCAGTTCTTATAAAATTCTAAAGTTAAATATACTAAAAAAAACTATACAAATTGGCTTTTACATATTAATGAAATAGAAGTTACATGATTACAAATTCTTATATATTTTATTTTATAATTAAATTATTTATTTACTTTGTAGAAATAAAAGGAAAAAGTATTCATTTTAAATTAATTTTTTAAATTTTTTAGATCATTTCTAATAGATATTATACATCTATTTTTAAAAATATTGTACCACATATATTAAATTATAAGTAAGTCGATTTTTTAAAGATAATCAAAATATTTCTATGCCTTTCATCTTATCAAAATCTTCATAGAAAGAAATTGGCATAATAATGCAAAATAACAGAAAAAATATGCTTTTAGATTTGAAAGACCACCTAGAAATATATTTAAATATAATGCTAGATATAAAGCTAAAGAATAGGTAAATTAAATTACTTTGTATTCAATACCTTTGCTAAAATCTAAATTACCTGATAGATATAAATTTAAATATTTATAATAAATATTTTAATTATTTATTCAATTTGAATTCTAATTTATAAAATAAATTTATAGTTATATTAAAGGTTGGAATGAATTTGTTATTGCTACTTATTTATGTATACAAATAAATATAGAAAAATTATATTTCAAAGTAAATATATAAATATATTTATATACTATAAAATTGATATCATTCTTATTTATTTATATATAATTTGTAGGGATTATGCAAATATTGATAAGAAAGATCAATCAAATATCTTTTTAATATTTTTCTATTATTTATTACATGTAGTTGAAAATATAGAAGATTTTGATCCATGTAAAAGATATTAACAAATTTCAATAAAAAGGATATGTAAAATGCTAATTTTATTAGTTAAATCGCAAATATATCCTTATGTAAATCTTTAGAATAATATAATTTTAATAAATGATTTAATCATTTAAATTTAAAAAATTATATAAAGAGATATTTTCAGATAAAAAAGAAAAAATATGGGCTTCTTATAGAGTTTTAATTCTATTTTATATAATGAATATGAATTTTATTTACTATCCAAAAAATATATTTTAACTTCAGTAGAATTAAAAAATTGAAGGATATTTATGCAGCTATATATGATATTAATAGTAGGACTATTGAGGTAACATTACAATAAAAGATTATAATTAATTAAGGATTTTATATTTAATTTATTTTTTGAATTAATTTAGAATATTTCTTCAAATGCGATAAAATATGGGAAGTTAAGAACTAAAGATGGTCATATCATAAGTTCTAAATGGATATCAAAAAATAAAATAAAAAGTAGAAACAATTATTCCGTATTTGTAAGTATTAGATTTTATTTATTAATTTGATTAGATTTATTAAAAAATATTAAATTATTTAATTCATTTTATTTCAGATTAATATTACAATTGATAAAAATACTTATCATATAAATATAAATAGAAAACTTGTATAAAAAGAAATATATGGTAAAGTAGAATATTTTATTTCACATAAACATAATAAATCAATTCGAATATTTGCATATGTTCATAAAATTGATGATTTACAATATAATAACTATAGACAGTTATATTTTAATAAATTTAGTAGTTTTTAATTTATTAAAGTTATAGAAATAGATCATTATATAGGATTTTTTAAAATGGAGAATAATCCTAGATACAAATTTTATATTTTAGATAGAGAGAAAATTTAATAAAATTATTATTACTATTTATTTATTTATTTTTCTTTAGTAGCATTATATAATTTTGTATAATAAACTTTTTAAAAATATGATTTAATTTAGATTAATAATAATATATTATGTAATAATATTAGTAAATATATGTAAATCTTCCTGCTTTGTAAATTTTATAATTGAAAAATATTAAATTGTACTTTAAATTATTTTATTATTTTATAATTTTTTTTTAAAAAAATAAAAAATAAAATAAAAATAAATTAAATAAAAATTAAATAAAAATAAAATAAAAATAAATTATAATCTAAAAAAAAAATAAAATTCAATTATTACTAAAGATGATCATCGCAATTAAAAAAATAGCGCAATTGAGTTGCAACTTGTAATACAATTAAATTTCCTTATAGCGCAATTAAGTTGCAACTCAATTGAAATTTGAAAATAATTATGAGGATCATCTTTAATTATTACATTGCATTTGATTTTCTTTTCTTTTTTTTTTGCTCAAAAGAATTTGTATTTTTACATTTATAAAGGTCTTTAAAAATAAATTATTATACATAAAAAATACTAACAAATGTCTAATACTAAAATATAAAAGATTATCATATACAAGTAAATTTAATATAAATACTAAAATATTTTCAGGCTTCAATTTTACTTTTATTTTGAGTTGTAAAAATATCACATCACTTCCTTTCTAATCTACTAATGGTATAAGCTAACAAAATTCATATTTATTATCATCATAATAAATATAATAGTCACAAATAGTATTAAAATTTACTGCATAATTTCAAATACCTTAAACAATTTTTTTACCTATATATAATAAAATAAAATAAGCATAAATAAAAATAAAGTTTATTAAAAATAATAATTTTAAATTAAATAATTTACCTGATCTGAAAAACAAATATTACTTAAATTATTAAATATTAATAAATAATAAAATACCATTATATCTGAAATATAATTTGCTAATTTATTAATATTATATAATATTTAATTAATGCAATTATTAAATTAAATAGGGAAATTGTATTTGGCGACCTGGGTCGCCATGGCGACCCTAAAGTCACGTGACATATATATTAGTTACGTGATAAACATTAAAGTCACGTGATTATAAAATTTAATAGTTTGCGCGAATAATACGAGTTATGAGCGTATAATGAGTTATAAGCATATTACGCGTTACAAGCATATAATGAGTCACGATCATATAACGAGTCACAGATCACAGATCACAAGTGTATTACACATTACGAGCGTATAACGAGTCACAGATCACAAGTATATTATGCATTATGAGAAATTTTTTGTATCACAAATCGTAAATGTGTATACACTTCAGGAGAGACTGTTCAAGATTATACAAAAATTTGATATTATCACATATACCGACCAATGAAATTTCAAATATTCGATATTGTCACATATTGGTCTGGCCAATCAAATCGAGTTTACACAAATTTCTAAATTTAGAAATGGTAATTCTGGTCACTTTGTACTTAATTCCTAGCCAGAATTAATTATAATTATTATGATTAGCTCAAACAAAATATTGATTGACTCAAAGCAACATATTAATAAATTTACGATTTTATATAAAAACAATTTTATTTATTATTTTTGTACACAAAATAAAAAACTACAGCTCTAAAAATAATACTTTCGTACGTTCTAATAAACTTTCTGTTGCTGTCATATCATGCATTACCTGTTCCATATTACTCAAGTCATCTTCATCCGCATTTTCAATATTCTCATTGACGGATTCATTATCAACCCTTTCTCCCTTCATTAAACTTGTTATCAATGCATTGACGTTATTCTTAACCTCTTTTTGAAGATAATCTAAACATATACAACATTTAAATTGACTCCTTTGCAAGCAAATATTATGGTAACCATGACCACATGCCAAAATGTTACCATCATGCGAATTGCCATCACAACTTATGTAATTGCACAAAATAGCAGTATTGGGTTTTCTAGAAGTAATGAAACCCCTTGGGAGATGACGATCAGTTACCTCATAACCTAATGAAGGAAATTTGTATGTGTTAATACCATCAGATGAAGATTTAACAATTAAAGGATTCAGATGACGAGCTTGATATATTTTCATGAATACGTCTAACAGCAATATAGAACACTTCTTTGAAAGTATATGCAATCATTTTGGCATATACAGATATTTCACTGAATTCACAAAATGTTCTCAAAAAGCATTATCTTTTCGATGCTGAAAGATAAAGTGTGCCTCCTTTCGTAGTTGTTCAGCTGTAGTAAACTAAGCGGTGCATCTTCGAATAACGCTATGAACGATTTTTATGGAACAATCACTTATTGAAGCAAGATTATTAGTAAACATGTTAATCATCGGATGATTAGTCTCCATCCAGTAAAAAATATCAGAAAAAACATTAAAGGAGCTCGCTTATAATTTTTTCGATCAAACCGAAGAAAGAGATCGCTCCAACAACGTAGACAAGACTCTTCGTAAGCTGGTCAATTGCCTTCTCGATGATGCACTGCATAAACATCAAGAACTAAAGGGATTAAATTGCTGAAAAGATCATTTAAATACAAAAACTCAATGTTCTTGCATGTATGGCCAAATTTCGAATAAATAATATCGACGATTTCAAGCTATGCCACGTATACGATATGAAGAATTAATCGATTCTCTATAGTCGTGGCTTCTTACCAAGATCCTTATGTATTTCGAATATACCTTTATAAATGTCGTTAAATAAAAATGAGTTTTTCAAAAAGACGAGCTCACAAGCATTTAAAGATACATGGAGAGGACCCAGAATTGGCAAAAATGATATAATAAACGGAGGAATGGTCTCGTTATTGACAAGAAGCTGTTGTGCAATAGCTTTGCGAATAAAGAGCTGACCAGACCAGTCTGTAATGACAGGAATTATGTGATTAGTAAGATACGTTTGCATCAGTTCTTAATCATGCACGATTTGGAAAGCTTTCGTATAATCTTCTATACCTTTCAAATTGCTTTCAACAAAATCAATGAGGATAAAATTCTGTACATGCCTTTCACCTTTTTTTTCTGCCAATCTGTCATTGTAACTATGCAATGTTAACCTATCTATAAGCTCATTATCAGAATATCCTTTACTTGCATAATCCTGCATATGACTATGATTATGATAAGAAATTCCAAGGTTTACAATAAATCGCTCATTGAGATATCTTTCAATTATTTTATTATCAACGATAAAGATGGCGTTGCAACATTGTGATGCTTATTTGTCACCTGTTGCAACTTAAATTTTAATAATGTTGCAATTCGTT